>PITA01006160.1:0-102608 GCA_004023965.1 Spilogale gracilis
GGGTTAAGCCTCTGCCTTCGGCTCAGGTCATGATCTCGGGTTACCAGGGGTCCTGGGATCGAGGCCCGCATCGGGCTCTCTGCTCGGCAGGGAGCCTATTTCCTCCTCTCTCTCTGCCTGCCTCTCTGCCTACTTGTGATCTCTCTCTGTCAAATAAATAAATAAAATCTTAAAAAAAAAAGAACAGGCGGCGCCTGGGTGGCTCAGTTGGTTAAGCCACTGCCTTCGGCCCAGGTCATGATCCCGGAGACCCGGGATCGAGCCCCACATCGGGCTTCCTGCTCGGCAGGAAGCCTGCTTCTCCCTCTCTCACTCCCCCTGCTTCTGTTCCCTCTCTGGCTGTGTTTCTCTCTGTCAAATAAATAAAAAAAAAAATCTTTAAAAAAAAAAAAAAAAAAAAAAAAAAAAAAAAAAAAAAAAAAAAGAACAGACACGTCAGAGTCAAACATGGTTAAAAGCTTAGTTCTACCATGATTAGCCATGTAGCCAGCCTTCTCCAAGTCTCAGTGTTTTCATCACTACAACAGGGACAATAATGGTGTCTAGCTCATTGGATTGCTGGAGGAATAAATGAATTAGTACATATATATGTCTTAGAACAATGCCTACGACATAAAAAGCTCTCGGTAATAGTAAATGCTGTTTCTGTTAGTGCAGATTTTTTTTTTTTGATAGTTGTTGCTTTGGCTTCCTCATTACTGTGACCATCCCTCCGTGTGTTTACTTATGTAGGAAGCAGAACTGCAGGAAATGAATGTATGAAATGCTCATAGTGAAATCTGGCGGGTGAAGCCCCAGATGACCTTAACTCAAACAGAACAGCATAGATGACTCAGATCCTCATCTATATTCCAATTCTGTTAGAGGGAGGTTGACGCTGACCTGATACATGGTGAAACCTGACATTTAGAAGAGGCCAAAGCCAGAACAGATTAAAATAATCATTAGAAACATTCGTTTGATCACTAAAATTTTATTAACCGAATCCCTACTATATGCTAAAACCTGAAAAGATAATTGAATCAGAAACAGCCCTGCCTTCAAAGATGTCACAGTATCCTATGACTGCAGACAAGAGCTGGAGGCTTTGAGTCACTGATCCCCACCCCACATGGCTGTGATTGAAGCTATTCACTGAAGATTTCTCAGCATCAATTCTTCCATCTTTGCCATGGGATAATTGCTAGACAAATCTCCTCATTAAAACCCTTACTTATATACTCCAGAACCCCTGCCCTGAGGAATACATCACAACCCCAAATCTAAAGTCACACAGACCAAGGATCAAATCCCAGCTTTGCCACTTTGTAGCTATGTAACTTTGGAGGTGGCCATTTAACCTCCTTAAGTTTCTGTCACTTCATTTGTCCAATATAGTTAATAATAGGATTATCTACCTTATGGGATTACGGAGAAGCAAAACAGTTCATTTATATAAAGCAGTGAACACAGTGCAGAAAGTAAGTGCTTGATTCCTACTGGCCATTATGCCTAATGTACAAGTATATAGAAATGTTCTCAGAAGGAATGGCAGAGACCCTGAGAATGTCCATGTATCGAAGTCATGGAAGGGTGTCCACAAAATAAAATATTGTCTAAAGCGCAAAAAATCCGACCACAGCCCAGTGTTATCACACATTACGTAGTTGGGTCATAACAGGGCTTACAGTGTGAAAAGTTGAACCAAGCTAGGGGTCTTAAATAATGAGATTAGAGGTCATGATGTCCGGGCTTTGAATCACTTCTGTATTCCAGGGAGAGCCTTCCAGACGTGACATATTTGTTCAATGGTAGTTTGCAGATCAGATATGCTGTCATTAGGGAGAAAGTGGCCCTAGGTTGCAGTCTCATGGGCCATATAACCAGGATTTTCACACTTCTTTGGTGGTAGGACAGAAATAGCATGCTTTTTCATCAGTTTTATTGCAGTTATTGTTTTGTTTGCAAGGAGGCAGCATAGGTAGCTGAGCCTCGGTTTCATCCTTTATCAAATAGTAATAATAATATACCTCACAGGATTGCACTGAAAATGAAATGAGATCACATATATGAAAATCACCCAGTCCCATATCTGGTACTTAGGGAGCTCAGGAAGCTGACTCAGTAAGCTTCACTTCATGGATGAGGTATTTAGGAGGAAGGAGGCTGACCAATACTATTTACCCCCAAATTCTGTCCTCCGTACTGGTTACAATTCCATGATTACAGCCTCATACCATCAGTTAAGTTTTCCAGCTGCTTCCTCTTGAAGGCAAATACTCCTGGAGGGGGCCACATCCTTGACTGGTATCTGACTGAGTAGAGATTGGGTCCCTGGCAGCTGGCGGCCCGGCACAGAGCTGGGGTAGTCACCAAGGAGACAGGGGCCCAGAAGAGAAGTGAGCAGGTATCAGAAAAGAACTTCATCACTCTCTCAGCTGTCCCTGCAGACGCTCTGGGCACCTGCTTGCCAAGCTCAACACTTGTACAATTTTGAGGCAGACGTACACAATGCAATAATTCCCTCTACACGTGCAGGATTTTTTTAAATTAACTTGTCTTTGAACCATTAATTTTTATTGCTTGTTCTCTCCTCACCCTCAATGGTTCAGCCAAGGAGCACACCCACCTGGAATTTCCAACCATGTTTCTGCAAAGACTTCTCAGAACTGCTCTGTGCACTTTACTCGGCCCTGACTCTGGTGGGTTCCAAATGAACAGAATTTCACTCAGCAAGTATGATTCCTACGATCCTGTCTGGCACAGTGGAAGGAAAGTGAGTTGAGTAGCTAGGGATTTCTAAGTTTGAACCTCAGCCCTGTTGTGTGATCTCAGCTAAGTTGCCTGACCTCTCTGGGTCTCAGTTTCTTTATCTTTAAAACGGGTATCAGGATACCCACTGAAGACGATTACTGTGAAGATGAAATGGTGTGGCAGGTGTTAATACACCCTTCTCAGAGACTACCCCTTCTAGGTTCTGGAATCATTTAGCATGCAAGGAGGGTATGAAGAATGGATAAGGGGCAGTGAGCAGAGCCTGGAGCAAAAAGGCGAATAATAAAAAGAGAGGTTGATGTGAATGGAGGAGTTATGGGGAGCTAGTATACCACCTTATAGCTTCTTTTTTAAAAAAAAGATTTTATTTATTTATTTGGCAGAGAGAAACACAGTGAGAGAGGGAACACAAGCAGGCGGAGTGAGAGAGGGAGAAGCAGGCTTCCCACCGAGCAGGGAGCCCCATGTGGGGCTTGATCCCAGGACCCTGGGATCATGACCTGAGCTGAAGGCAGATGCTTAACAACTGAGCCACCCAGGCGCCCCACACCTTATAGCTTCTATGCTCTGTGTTCTCTGTGAAAAAAGACAGGCCAAGACTGAGTGTATGTGGGGTGTGGGGGCAGGGAGGAGGTAGGCAAGAGGCTGGAGGAGCCCTGGGATCTGTCTTCAGTGCTAATGTCCACATGGTGACTGTGTATAGCTGTTGGCCCCCTGCGGTGGGCTCACCACTCACAGTTCCAGAAATTGCCTTCCACCTCAGAAAACCTGCTTTTTCCTCTCTCCTCTTTTCTCCCTCTCTGCTTCCTCCTGTCCTTTCTCTTTTGTTATTTTTCTGTGTATCTCCATCTCTCTTGTCCTCTGGAAGTTAATATCTCAATAATGTGACTCTTCATCCCTCTGTCTCTGTACACGCAGACACACACACACACACACACACACACACACACACACTGTACATACATCTTTATCTCTCAGTCTGTCTCGCTCTCCATAGCAGTCTCTCTCTTTCTCTCCCCCACCCCCTCCTCACTGATTCTTCTTCTTTCACCCTAATGGAGGAGTCTTTCTCACATTTTCTCGAACCCTGTGGAATTGCGTTACAACTGATGGAGAACCCGAGAAAGTATACAAAAGAGGGTGATAGTGGCTGGGGCTAAGGAAGATTTACCACTGCCAGAGAAGGAGAGAGGGAGCTTTTCCTCCTTCCATCTACAAGTGGCCTGAAACAAGTCCTCTGGGACAACACCGTCTCTCTCAACTAGCCATCTTCAAAAGTGGCCCTGCCATCTGTCACAGCTCTTCTGCCCCATGATGAACAAACTGCCATCCAGGTTACAATACAGTGAAAGGAGCCTGGAAGGTGCAAGTCATCACAGGCCAAGAGAGACTGTGGCAGATGGTCATGGGGGACAGTTACTAGGGACTAGGGAGGGGATAGATTTACATACATTTGGCCCCCAGGATCTTTGCTGCTTGTCAAATGTTTACATGAACATCCTTAGAAAATATCTCAAGGATCCTTGGTGTTGGGGACATATGTTTGAGTCAACCTTGCCCCCCCAACCTCATCCTCACCCCCTGACGCAAGCACGGCTTATAGAGAGCCTCAAACTTCAGGCTGGAGACATGCCATGTGACCTTTATGAGCTCGTCCAATGTTAGAATCCCCTGATCATATACTATGT
This sequence comes from Spilogale gracilis, assembly GCA_004023965.1. Classification (NCBI taxonomy): domain Eukaryota; kingdom Metazoa; phylum Chordata; class Mammalia; order Carnivora; family Mephitidae; genus Spilogale; species Spilogale gracilis. The sequence continues at coordinate 4,443 of PITA01006160.1, forward strand.
TTAGGTTCAATACCTGTTCAAAGCACAGTTCTGCTGCTTTGTTAGCATCCCTGAGGCGGTGGCATGGAAAGAATCCTAAAACTGAAAGTCTTAGTTTGGGGTTTGGGGTTCTAAGTCCTATAGTCCTCCCGTTTGTTACAGTGATGCTCAGTGGTTTCAGGAAGCATTTCCCAGTTGAATAACCCCCCTGAAAAGGAATATATATATGTATATATCTCCCAATTATTGACTCATTTTCATTACAGTGTTAAACTACGTAGGAAGAGAAAACAAGCTGCAAGCTCTTGATGCTTATGGCTGGTACACAATTATAAAGCTGAAACAAACTTCCAAATGAAGTGTAAACAAAAGTACAAAACCAATAAAAATCATATGAACAGCAATGATTTTAACAAGGTGGATGATGTTGTTTTTCTAAAATTAAATTGGTGTTCAGATCGTGACTGCTGTGCCAACTGGGATACAGGTTCTTTTGAGTGCGTCGTGCTATATTGCTTCATGCCAGGCAATGACTCAGCTCTTCTATTACTTTTTTCCTATCAGATCTACTGCTAAACTGTCACTCCTACCTCCCTCAGGGACATCATTTGGCCTTCACTGGGACTAAGCCATCATTTATATACTGAGTCTTCTTGTGTTTTTTCCCCCTCATTAGTCCTTGACAATGCAAGTAGGACAATGTGAAGATAATGAGATCTTTCACAAAAAATTGGCAGAGATTGCTACTTATCTACCCCACAAACCACCCCCCTTCCTCCCCTAATGTGCCCAACTAAAATGCTACATTCTGCAGCCTCCTTTGTGGCTAGTGTGGCCATACCACAAAATTCTGGCCAGTGAGATATAAGTTAACGTGTTATTTGGCATTTCTTGGAGATCTCTAAAAGGCAAGGGGATTGGCCCTTCTTTGCCCTTTCCTCCATATTACTACTTGGAAGAAGCAGGTATTAGCTGGAGCTATAGCAATCCGCTTGGATCCGGAGGCCAAAGAGCGTGGCTTAAGGACAGCGAGGCAGAGGGCCGGGAGGAGGCGGCAGTGGAGCTACCAGGCCAAACCGGCACACCCCGTCTCCAGACTTCTTTGGCCTGATAGAGAACTAACCTTCTGTCTTGTTTAAACCATTGGCATTTTGGATTTATTTTCCTGTTACATGCAGTCTAATCCGATCCTAATATACTGAGGCAGATGTAAATGAGGGTCCAGAAATCCTATGGCTGCCCTTAATTTTATAAGGTGGCCATCCAGATGGATGAATCAGAATAAGCTTCTACCATTCAGTTTAGAATTTCATTGCAATAAAAACATGATTTTAAAATTATCACAGAGAACTCTGGTAACCCCTGAGTATGTTCCATAGCCAAAGAAACTTTCAGAGCCCAGAACAAACTCTGGCTTAGCAGTGATCACCCACAAAGGATCTAGGAACGTAGCACTCTGGTGATGAGGTACAGACGGTTAAAGCTCTACTGGGGATCACCTGACCTTGAGCTTCTATCTCAGGCTAGAAGAAGTCTAAATGTGAAGCCTGGGGGATCAGAGCACTTGTTTAGGGGAAGAAGGCAGATGGCAGACCCATGCTATCTAAACCTACTCCCCAGCCCTTCACCAAAGCCAGTTCCCTTTGTCCTCACTGAACATAGTTGCATAGAAGACTGCTCCTGATGGCACCAGAAACCAGGAGCCAAGAAGGTGACACTCATTGCTTCCTAGAACGCCAGGGGCATGGAGCAGGTGACAGGAAGGTTGAGGCCAAAATGTTAGCCAGAAAGGGTCAGCTTTCTATCCCTCCATGGGGCCCCAGCTGCTGGACTTAGCCATGACCCTGGAAACTTGACCCCTGTGGCTGAAATCCCCATGCTAATTTCAAATTTAGCCCTGGGCCTCAAGCCACTTCATAAACTGCCTCCTCATTTGTTCCCCTTCCTACCACCTTCTCAGAGTTCAGGATCAGAATTTGGTAGAAGAGGGGAGCTATGAAATATGAACCTCAGTTTGGTCTGCTTAACCTGTCTTCAAAAAATAAATCTTAATCAAGTCACTGGAGGGAATCCTTTCTGTCCTGGCCACAATGCTTTCTCTCTCTGTTCCCTTTGTCCCTCTTCCACTCCCCTCCTTTTCTGCCTTCTTGGAGCCCTTGCCCTCGGCCAGACAGCCTTCCCTTCTCCTGAAGACTTTGCTGGGCAAGTGGAAAAAGCACGTGTTTGGCCTACAGAATGAAAGTTAATCCTGACTCTACCACTAATGAACTGTGAGATCCTCTGAGTCTGTTTCCACTCCTGGAAAAATGGGAATAGCAATTCTCCTAATAAAGCTGCCATCACAATTTAATTAAGTGAGACAAAATGCGAAAACATCCCCAACACCTAGTAGGGGCATTGAGTCATTATGTGTGTGTGTACACACAGCATGTGTAGCCCCCACCAGCCATAGCTCCCCCCAAACTCGACCTCTTTCCACTGTCACCAGCCTCCGTGAATGGCACCTACTGCCAGCCAGAAAGTACGGACTTATTCCTGGCTCATTCCTTTACTTTATCTTCCATGTCCCATCCATCACCACATAATCCCATCAATTGTACCTCCCTCTCTGGGTCACGTTCTATCTCATGCTACCATGTACCTCTGTCACTGCTTTGCAAAGTTACAATTTCACATTTATGGCTGTGGTTATTTGTGCTTATCTGCTTTCCTATTACTGTAGTCCCAGTGCCCACTACAGTGCCGGTCATGTACTTAGGTGCTTAATAAATATTGTTGAATAAATAAATGAGGTAGAGGTAAGTCATCTGAGACTCAGAGAAGTTAAATAACTTGCCCAGAGTCACACAGATAGTAAGCAACCAAGCCAGGATTTGAATTAAGATTTGTCTGATTCCTGAGCTGGTGCTCTTAACTGTATACCAACAGAGTGGTGGCATGGGACAGGTATGAGGTGGGGCAGAAGGGCTCTAAAGTAGCATTTTGTCTATTTTTGCCTGGGGATTAGACTTTAGGTTGAGTTCTTTCCTTTTCCTAGATATGGGTTGCATCAGTGTGAATCTGGATCAGGATTCTAATCTGGTTGAGACGGGTTTTCATCCTTTTTCCATGCCCATGCCAACTTGACCCACGTGTGGTGTGTGTGTGTGTGTGTGTGTGTGTAAGGATCAAGGAAAAGGGATAGGCAAGCCTAGGCCTGGTAAAATGGAGCAGGGTGCAGACCAACGTAGACTCCCTCAATGCCGTAGGCCGTAGGGTTGGGGGCCGTAGGGTTGGGGGCTTAGTAACACCTGGTGGTGGCACAGAAATTCTTTAAGGCTCCAGGCTCATTTTAAGTGGAAAATGAGTGCGGAGAAAAGTGTTGGAGAGTCCAGGGTGGCAATGTGGGAGCAGAGTAGGAATAAGAATTGTATTCATTATTGAGAGTTTAGTGTATTTGAAGGTGGTTTAATCCTCACACTGATCCGGATCAGCAAAGACCAGAGTTGTTGATTGACTTGCTTAAGATCACACAGCTAGAAGAGTATCAGAGCTAGGGCTTGGACCCACGTCTGTTTCTTCCAAGCGCACATTCTTTCCACTATGCAATACTGCTGTGTATTAAAATGACAAGGAACATGAGAAGGAAATTTGAAGGAAGGACAGAAGTCAATGCCCAGGGCAGTTCTGCTCAAGAAAAGCCACCAGCCACAGGCTTCTGAGCCCTGATGTTCCCAGGACCCCTTGCAAGCTGCTGGTAATATCAAGATGAACTGTTATATCTCTAGACTTGCACGCTGGCCCAGCACCCTATCCCTATGTCATCCCCCTCACTCTGCCTCTTACTGGCACCAACTTCTTGATGCCCTAGTGTTTCAAAACATTAAATACTACTCTCTCGGACCCCCGTCTATCCTGGCATCTCTAGGGCAGGAAAGCAAGAAATTTTACAAAGAGCACGTCATATGAATTTTGTTTAAATTAAATTTATTTTTATTACGTTATTTTATTTTTTCAGTGTTCCAGGATGCATTGTAAATTTAAATTTAAATTAATTTAATTAAAAATAGCTGAGTGTCTATTCTAGCACTACATTCTAGTCTGGGCTTCTGTGGTCTTTAAGGTTATGAATTACTTGTACACCTGAAACATTGAAGTCCTCGCTCTACCACTTACCAACTAGGGGATCTTAGGGCAGTCACTTCCTTTCTCTGATTCTTGGATTCCTCATTTGTAAATGGAGATCATCCTTTTCTTTCAGGGACATTGCATTATAGGCACATGCACTGCTATTATTATTGATGGGCTCTACTGAAGATAACATCTTATTCCAGAAGATCTTAATAGTTCCTAGTTACATGTTAATGGGTTGCATTTATTTATTCATACATTTCATTGTAAACACAATTGACAAGTCTTATTCTGTTCAATGTAATCCCTCCTGAACCTAATGACCAAACTTCTAAGTGGTCAAACTCCTGAAGGGAGCCGTCTATCTGTGACAAATGATGGGTTAAAAAGGTGTAGCACTTTATGTCAAAAGCCTGCTCCTCGACTCAGGAGCACATACAATTCTAATGAATGCTTTCATGCACTTATTAATTTTGAAATACACGAAACACATTTAACAATAAACATGATAAGACAACTCTGTGATTCATTTTTTTGTTTAAATTCAATTAGCAAACATAAAGTACATCATCAGTTTCAGATGTAGTGTTCAACAATTTATCAGTTATGTATCGCACCCAGTGCTCATTGCATCACATGCCCTCCTTAATGCATTTTTAAAGCAGTAAGGAAATGCATGGTCAGAAAGGCCTATGGTCTCATCCCAGAATTCTGTCAATATCAACGTCTGTAAGTTGGAAGGCTTGGTTTTCTCATGATCACTAGGTGCTTGACACAGATACTGGCTAAAGATATCTATGAGAACCTTACCTAACTGAATTTCAGAGACCACACCTTGATAGAAAAAGCTGGCAAATAGTAGTCTGGAGGCTCCCAGTGATGACAGCAGCCTGTTGTTTCTAAGGATGGGGTGGGCAGGGAACTCCTGGGTTGAATGAACCCATCGCAAGACACATAGTGAAATTGCAACACTAGAGCCACCTTAGACATCAGTAGCAACTCCAGGGGCACCATTTACATATAGCATGAAATGGGCTCCCTCCAGAGTCATGCTGTGTGGTGTTCCTGTGCAGAACAAAAGAGGAAAAGGAAAGATGTTCTAGATAAACAGACAAATGATACATTTTCTAGAATGTACAGCTTGTCTGAGTTGGTCAGAGTGTTGTCCAAGCCAGTCCATGACTCTGATGTGTGGAGTTATCCATCTGGTATGTCTAGAATTATCAGTCCCTCCAGAGTGGTCAGTGTTTCTAGTTTGTCAGTGTGTCCAGGGTGTTCGATCTGTCCATCAATCCCAACCACTGGTGATACCTCTATCCGTCCATCAGTCCCAACCACTGGTGATACCGCTGGATTTCTCCTATACCTTTGCTAGGCCTGGATGATGTTTCTCCAGCTGGATATATAGCCCAAGAATGGCCATGAATGAGGCTAGAGCAGGGAAAGGTTTTGGGTAGCTCAACAATTCCTTCTAAGACTCAGGCTCCTTAGGCCTTAGCAATGTCCCTTTGTCCTGGCCCCATAAAGGAACTGTCTTCAGTGGGAGGCAGGGATTTAAGCCAGCTATGGAGGGAGACTTGACCCACTCCAGCATGTACTCCAGGTGGCTTGAGCAAAAGGGCTCTCCCTCCCTCAATCATCGCTTCTCCCCAAATCAGCCTTTCACCCCAATATATCCTTGCCTGTGACATGACCTCTGTGGACCCAGGACCTGCCCTCTCCAACCTCCTGGACTTTGTACAGAAAGGGCAGGTAGGGCACATGTGCAATAGCCACAGCTATCCTTTGTGACTACAAGGGACCACAGTTCTAGAGTCAGACACTTTGGATTTGAGGTTCTTCTTTGCCACTAACCCAGCTGTGTGACCCTGTGTGAGTTGCTTAACCTAAGTCTTTGTTTCCTTGTCTATAAAATGGAACAATAATAGCATTTACTTTGTAGAGTCATTGGTAAGATTAAAAGAGATAATCCACATAACCTTGGTCAAATTACTAAGCTTTTCTCTGCGTTAGTTTCCTTTTCTTTAAAATGAGAAGAATAATAGCGTCTACCTCATAGGGATGTTATGAGAATTACATGAGTTAAAAATTTTAAAGCAGAGACTGGAACAGATTAAGTGTTAAATAAGACGATGTCAGATTCTTCTTCACTAATTTCACAAATATCTATCCATTACCTATTATGTGCAGGCATTATTGTAGTCACTGGGGATGAAAAAATAGCAAGATCAATAAGATTCTCCACTTTTGTGGAGCTCAGAGGCCAATGAGGTAAGATATACAATGAGTCAACAGTAAAATAAGCAAGGCAAATGTAAAATAATTGTTTCCAGGAAGGAGGAGAAACAAAATAACAGAAAAAAGAGTGGCAGGGAGAAGGCATAGGCACTGTTCCGTACGGTGATCAGGGAAGGCCTTTTTTGAGACGGTGACTTTTAAACTGGACCCCGAGTACAAAAACAGAGGCAGATTCCGGGAGATAGCCTTCCAGGCAGAGGGAAGAGATAGTGCAAAGGTCCTGGGATATGGTTGGAATAGAAAAGGGAAGGAGATGAGGGCAAAGAAGGAGACACAGACTTGATCACGTAGTATCCTGGGATCCATGTAAGAGTGTTTAAGTTTTATTATAAATGCAGTATGAAACCAGTTTCGTAGCCCAGCCACTTCTTTGACATTTGCTTAATGAGGGGAAGTGACTGTCCAAGATGACACACACATGCAAAAAAATGAGTAGCAAATGTGGCATAAAGACCAAAATTCTCTCATTCCCCAGCATCATGCTTTCAATTCCCAGCCATATCATATTTAGTGCAAGTCATATCATATTGCAGCTTCGCTGAATATCATTTGCATAAATGAAATCAATGACCCAAAAATGTGTTTCGGGTCCTCTATCCCATCAGTGCTATTAAGTACATGCTACTTGTTCAGCTGTATGCCAGACACCAAGGATGGGCAAGTGCCACAAATTTTCTATACAGAGAGGCACTGAAGCTGCCAGCACAGCCCCTCTCCTTCCAGTCTCCTGGGGAGGAGCAGGAGCTTCTGCACTAGTAAGTAGCACGTAGGAGTCTGGTGGAAGGAAAGCAGAACCTGGTCCTCCATGCAGGCGAGCAGATGAAGTACCTATCCCTAGGAGGTCAGTCTAACATGGGGAATTGACTGTGTATGTTCATTACCTTCTCGAGATAGCTAAAAGAAAAGCACGAATGTGTAAAGGAATGCCATTTTGTATTGCAAAGGCTGGCTTTAGCCAATGAGAAAGCATCAGCTGGGCAGCCTGGACTGCTAATTTTTAAAGGCTACTTTCATAATGCTCTACTAATTCAGTAAAGATCATCTGGGACACATTGTCATTCCCTTCCTGGTATTTTCAAAAACTATACAGTTGCAGTGGCTGTCTCTGATTATGGAGTTACCAGTGATTTTAAATTTCTTCCCTACATTGTATGTACAAATGTGTTTTTGTTATCTAAAATTATGTATAGTGTCCCAGTTGATTAAATATTCTCAAAAAAACATGATCTCACTAATTTCTATAGAATAGCACAATAAAATATATGCCTTAACTTATATAGTCTAACCCTTAGTGCAGCAGTTTCCCAAGTGGGAAGATATTAGAAACATTTAATTAAAAAATAATCATATTTAAAAAGGGATCCACGGTCAAGTGACTTTTCAAATTCTGGTTCAAACAGAAATTTACGAATTTCTTTTCAGTAAGACGGATCTCAAAACCATATTACGTCAGTCTGTATTAGATTCTCTAAGGGAGTATGGTATGCAGCATTTCCTGTTTGTTCATGGATCCCCTTTATAGGAGTCCATTTCTTTGGACTGATGCCCTATAGAATAAACATAGTGAGATATCGCCCCAGTGTGGACATTTAGAATGTTGCAGTGTTTCACTCTCAAATCATTCCACCATAACCATACTTGCATGGACATCTTTGCACACTCATCTAGCTTTCTCTCTAGAAGAGATTCATCTAAAAGATACTGTAGTTTTTATAGTTCTAATTCTGCCACATCTAGCTTTTTTGCTGGGTCTCCAAGAAACCTCACCTTACAAGGGACTCCAAGAAAAAGAGTTTCCCTATGACTGAGTTTCTTTCTGCCCAGCTCAAAGTCTGTGTCTTTGTAGTGTATATGTGTTTGGGGGTCTGTGTATGTGGAGGGGGTAAATAATTGGCTTTGATTTTGGAATGATTTTAGGTTTTAGGCAAAAAATGGGAAGATAGTACAGGAAGTTCCTTTATATTCAACACTCACTTTCCCCTACTATTCACATCTATAAATTAGTATGGTACATTTGTTACAATTAGTGAGCCAGTATTGGTAGATTATAATTAACTAAAGTTCATGCTTTGTGCATGTTTCCTTTGTTTTTACCTAATGCCTCATTTCTATTCTGGGATCCCATCTAAGATACCATATTACATGGACTCCCAGTAACTTCTTAGGTTCCTCTTTGTCATGATGGTTTCTTTCTCAGACTTTCCTTGTTTTTGAAGACCTTGAAAATTAGGTATTTTCTAAAACGTCCCTCAATTTGGATTTGTCTGACGTTTTTCTCGTGATTGACTGTGGTAATGCATTTTGGGCAAGAAGAAGTTAGAGGACAAGTGTCATTCTCTTCACATCACATCAAGAGGATTTATTATCAATATAACATACCACAATTGATGTAATCATTATCAACTAGCTTGAGATACTGTTTGTCAAGTTTCTCCACTGTGAAGTTACTCTTTTTCTTGTTTTCCATACTCTTACTCTTTGAAAGGAAGATACAGCTATTTATTTGAGCCTTCTTTCTTGGAATGATTTCTTTAGGTCCATATAATATGCATGGTATCATGGTTACATTAAACCCCATCTTCTCCTCTCAAAATTTATTATCCACTTGGGCACATGTTCCAGATATGATGTCGTACAAACACAAGGTAACATCGACACCTGTGAAACGTGGTGTGTTTGTTTGTTTTGGAATTCCAAATCCCCCTCAAGTTATAGAGAAAAGAAGGCACCAAAAAGTATATGGCAGTGAAGGTACTCGCCTCCCAGCAAAACAAGCATTAACTGGTAAAGTTATTTTTTAAAAACTACACTTAAAGCCTCTCTAATTGTCCTAAGGCAATATGTCAAGTGAAGAGATATCTAAGAAAATCGACTAAATCTTGGTAAGAAGAGTGACAGTCCCGTGGCACTTGAGCCATGACTCCCTCCCTCCCTCCTTCCCCAGCCGAGCTTGATAGTGCTTCTTCTCCCTTCAGGCCCCAGTCAAGGGACACAGTATTTCTGCCAAAGGGACAGGACTTTAGCATTCCCCATCCCCAACTACGAGCTTCAAAGGTAAAATTCCTTGTGAAAAAATGAAAATAAATAAACAAACAAACAAATGAATAAATAAATTCCTTGTGAGTGTGACAAGAGGAATGTTGAAGGATTCTTTCCTCCACCCAGGCCCCACTGATAGAGCAGAAGCTTTACCCAGGATGGCCGGATGAGAATACTGGAGCCCCAGTTGCCCTTGTCCCAGGTCTTTCATAGGGCCAAGGTCTCAGAGAAGACCAAAGACTCCTGCCCCTGCCAAGCACCTCGTCATAAAGCATAGTTATCATTCCAAGAGAAGTGGCCCACTGTCTCTGCAGTCAGCTCTGAAACTGTGGCTTGGAGATTTTTTTCCCAGTGGCATGGGCAAAATTTATGAAGGAAGGACTAATTCTTGGAAAACACATTTTAATATGCTCCTAGGGTCATCATAATTCCAGAAGAAGAAAGATACACATGTAGTAATCAGGGCTCATTGCCTCACAGAGTTTTCCCCAACTCTCTGACCCCCCCACACGGTGCAAGAACAGCTCATCCTTTGCAAGTGAGAGTGCACTGTGGGTTCAGTAATAGTTCACAGTGCAATCAGTCCAGAGAGCAGTGAAGGCGTGGCAGACCTAGAGCTGGACCACACATCCCCATCCTGGGTTTCTACACACTCGATTGCCTCTTCTTTGTGTGTCTTCTGGTTCTTCTCATTTTGTGCCTTATAGTATAGGAAATGGGGCATGGCTTGTGAGGAATAAATGAGCTAGTGGAAAATACGTTTATCTTATAACTGGCGCACAGTAGGTACTTAATAAATGGAAGCCCTTATTACCTTTTCTACTGATTGAATTTCCTTCAGACTGTATTTTTTATTCTAGGTAAGTGGTTCTCGATCTTAATGAGACCTGTTGTCTCTCTTCTTTTTAATATACTTTGTCATCTCCATTATTACTCTGAAATGAAATTCACAGCCAATAAAACTTACACAGCTATACACATGATTTCAAAAATACCAATATAGCAAAAATAGATAATTTATAATTATTTACATATTTATACCACATGTAAATCTCAGGAATTGACTATAGTAGAACACTTAAGATGAAGTGGTCTGTATGAAATGACCAAGAAAACACCAATTACAGATGCAGACTGACACAGGTATACTTTATCAGTGACTCTAATACTCTGAATGATACTGATGTTGGTAACATGAATTTCCAAAGTGGAGAAAAACTTTTACAGTTCCTAGAAAAAGTACAATTCCCTCTCAATTTACATTGTAGTTGGGTTTTTGAAAAATTTCGTGTCTGCCCTGATCATTTATAAGCAAGTCTTTCACCTATATAAATGTCCAGCAGGACATCTGAAAGTCTAGCGACACACAGGAGCAGAAGACTGTATTACTATTGTATTCCTGGATTCTACCTGCTATGTGTCAGTAAGAGCCACGAGTAACTACAAAATACTCCTTAGGGTATGATATTGTCCTGTTGAGAACCTTTGGAACCACTGATCCAAAGCTGAAATCGTAAGCAAAAATGTGTGGGTGCATAGCTTTCAGATTCTTAAGGGGGATCCTTTACCCAAAAGGAACTAATAATGCATGAAGGGATATTACTACATATGTCTCTCGGTGTCTTCATTCCCACAACGCACACAAGCAAAACAGAAGTATGTCACCGAATTGAACAGAATAATGTAGGTGCTGCCCAGGACCAGGTGCTGGGTGTGAGGCTAGCTCAGTTGGCGGCAGAGCAGAACATACCTCTATAGGGGATGGTGTAGTTTATTGTTTAGGAATGCTGGCTTTTGTCACATTGCCTATTATTGTACAGCTTGATATGTGAATATTTAATTCCTCTCCTTGCTGCTTCCCCTCCACCCCAGTCAAAGAAAAACTCTTGCTTCCATGAATAATCACAAAGCTTTAAGGGCCTATTAGAGTCAATCCTTGAGTTAAGGCCCTAAGACTCCAAGAAGCCCCTGAAATCATGCACCTATATTCCTTGAGAGGATTACCAGAGCAGTGTTTCATCCACCTCAATGTCACCACGTTGGATGCAGGTATTCAACTCGTGAGTGGGAAGCAAAAGCAAAGAGGAAGGTCCTGAGGGCCGGGCCACAGAATAAGGAGTGTCTCGAGACTGGGTTGGGAAGCAGCACAGAAATGTTAGAATAAGATAAGGTTGCTAACCAGAGAGAAGGGGAAAGATATGAAAAGGAATTTTCAACCATTTACCCTAGCTTCTTCTGATCAATTAGCAAGCCAAGCACTTACGCTTCAAATAATAGAGTGGTAATACATCTTAGTAGTTAAGACAGCGATAATATACTATATGTCAACTAAACTGAATTTAAATAAAAGTTTAAAAAAGAAAAATAGAGCAGACTGTACACTCAGTCTGGGTTCAAATCCTACCTCCACCATGCACCATGCAGCCTCTTTGTGCCTCAGTTTCCCCTTTTGTACAGTGCTTACCTTGTAGTGTTATTGAGAAACTTAAGACATGTAAAGAGTTTGGAACAGTTCCTGATGCATAACATATACTTGACAAACCTTAGCTTTTACTGTGTACCTACTGCGCACACCACCCTGGAATATTGTGTATACCTTGATTTGAGAAAAGGAAGAACCTGAGCATACTGGTCTCAACTACCACCTTTGGGAGGGTTTATGATTGACATCTTATTTTTAACTTTCAACAGATACTTTGTGCCAAACACCACTCCAGCTACTGTAGAGGATATAAAGATGAACAAGCTATGTCCACAGCTTCAATTACTACTTAAATGCTAACAACTTTCAAATCTATAGCTCCAGCTCAGACATCTCTCCGGAGCTCCACACATACCAATTTATTCTTAGTGACCCTCTCCACCCAAAATGCCAACATGTGCCTCCATGTCACTATATCAAAAAGAAAACTCTCTTCCACACACCTCCCTAAACTGCCTCTCCTATGTACTTTATTGAAATCAGTGGCACCTTGTTCACCCAGTCACCCAAGCTAGATATCTAAGAATCATTCTTGGTACTTGTTCACTCCCCACATCTTATCAAACACTAAAGCAATTAATTCCATCTACTAGTATCCCTTAAATACCTCCACATCTCTCAATACCCCCTACAACTACCTTAGGACAATACATCATATCACTTGTCTGGATGACTCTAACAGTAATACTCTTGCTCCCAGTCCCTCCAATACATTCTCCAGTGAAAAGGTACAATTAATTTTTTAAAAATATCACATCACATCACATCACATCACATCACATCACATCATATCTCCCTCTCTCTCTCTCTCTTGAAAACCCTCCATGGGGGGTGCCTGGGTGGCTCAGTTGGTTGGGTGGTTGCCTTCAGCTCAGGTCATGGTCCCTGAGTTCCGGGATCAAACCCCGCATCGGGATCCCTGCTCCACAGGAGGCCTGCTTCTCCCTCCTCACTCCCTCTGCTTGTCTTCCCTCTCTAGCTGTGTTTCTCTCTGTCAGGTAAATAAATAGAGTCTTAAAAAATAAAACCTCTATGGGACAAAGTGCAAATTCCTTAATCTGGCCACCAAAGTCTTCATCTGTCTCTCAAATTTCATCTCAACTATGACCTATCCCACCTCCCTGACACTTTAACTTCTAATGTTTCAACCAGACTGCTCTTCCTTCACTTATTCCAAGATGTCAAGCTTTTTCCAGCCTCAAGACATTCATCATGCTGTTTTTCCACTCCCACAATTTATTTTTATGAGTCATTCAAGTTTCAGATAAAAGAACACATCATGAGGAATTGCTTCCCTAATCCATCAGATTAGGAAAGACCTCCCAGTTAAATGTTTTTATTCCTTAACACTTGTAATTCATGATTTTTTGGAAGAAATAAAAATACCTTTATTCACAGATGACATGACCTTAAGTATAGAAAATCCCAAAGAATTCACAAAAAAACTATTAGAACTAATAAATAAGTTCAGTAAGTTTCAGATTATGAAATAAGTACAAAATTCAGTTGTATTTTTTTAAATACCTTTTTTTTTAAGATTTTATTTATTTATTTGACAGAGAGAAACACAGCTAGAGAGGGAACACAAGCAGAGGGACTGAGAGAGGGAGAAGCAGGCTTCCTGCTGAGCAGAAAGCCTGATGTGGGGCTCGATCCCGGGTCTCCAGGATCATGACCTGAGCCGAAGGCAGTCACTTAACCAACTGAGCCACCCAGGCGCCCCTCAGTTGTATTTTTTTAAGATTTTATTTATTTGATAGAAACGCAGCCAGAGAAGGAATACAAGCAGGGGGAGTGAGAGAGGGAGAAGCAGGCTTCCTGCCGAGCAGGGAGCCCTATGTGGGGCTTGATCCCGGGTCTCTGGGATCATGACCTGAGCCGAAGGCAGTGGCTTAACCAACTGAGCCACCCAGGCACCCCTCAGTTGTATTTTTATACACTATCAATGAACAATTCAAAAAGGCAATAAGAAAAAATTGCACCTGCAATAGCATCTAGAATAATAAAATGTCTAGGAACAAATCCAACCAAAAAGGAGAAAGGCTTGTAATGTCTTTCTTCCTTCGTAGCCTATAAGCACCCAAGTGCAAAGCCATGCTTTAGTCACTGTTACATTCCCAAATACCCAGTACACAGTTTTTGCACACAGTACATACTCAATAAAAATTTAAGGTGAGGAAGGAAGAAGGGAGGAGTGGAAAGATGAAGGGAGGAAAAAAGGGGAAGAGCAAGAAAAGGAGCAAACATGTAGGAGGTAGGAAATGAATCATGTTCCCTGACCTTAAGGGAGCTCCTAGACTGGGGGCAATTCCATACAAGATATAAGTGCTATTGCAGAGGTGTGCATAATGTACCAGGAGAACTCAAAGGAAGAAGCTACACTGTCTGGGAGACAAAGAATGCTTCACAAAGGAGATGCCATTTGGGCTGGCTCTTTTTCTAACAACTTCATTGAGGTATAATTCACATATTATACAAGTCACTTACTGAAATATAAAATTCAATGGCTTTTAGTATAGTCACAGAATTGCACAACAATCACTAACAATCAATTTTAAAACATTTTCATTACCCCAAAAAGAAACTCCATCTACACTAACAATCACTTCTGTTGTCCCCTCCCCCTAGGTCTTGGCAACCACTAAACTAATCTATTTGCTATTTCTATTGATTTGCCTATTATGGACATTTCATATAAATGGAATTATGCAATATGTGGTCTTTTGTGTCTGGCTTCTTTCACTTAGCATAATATTTTCAGTGTCCATCCATGTTGTACTGTGTATCAGTACTTGATCCTTTTTATGGCTGAATAATATTCCACTGTATGGACTTAATGTCCAGTTGGTGGACATTTGAGTTGTTCCTACTTTTTGACTATTATGAAAAGGCTTCTATCAACATTTATGTACAAGCTTTTATGTGAAGGTATATTTTCAATTCTCTTGGGCATATATCCATGAAATTGCTGGGTTACATAGTGACACTATGTTTAACATTTTGAGGGACTTCCAAACTTTTCCCAAGAAGTATCACCATTTTACATGTCAATCAGCAATATATGAGGGTTCCGATTTCTCCACATCTTTGACACTTGCTATTGTCTGTCTTTTTGATCCTAGCCATCCTTGTAGATGTGAAGTGGTATCTCATTGTAGCTTTGATCTGCATTTCCCTGATGCTGAATAATTTTGACCATATTTCATGAACTTATTGGCCACTTGTATGTTATCTTTGGAGTAATATGTATTTTCTCAATTTTTAGTTGGATTATTTTTTTTTGAGTTATAAGTGTTCTTTAAGTCCCTTATCAGGTATATAATTTTCAACACTTTCTCCTACTCATCTCTAGACTTTTTTGAAGATGTCATTTGAACCGCAAAAGTTTTTAACTTTAATGAAGTTCAGTTTGTCTATTTTTTCTTTTGTTATTTGTGCCTTAAGTGTCATATCTAAGAAACCATTGCCTAATTCAAGGTCACAAAGATTTAAGGTCATGAAAAGCACTCTTCTGAACATGTAGACTGTTTCTTGGTTTGGTCCCCTTAATTCTCACATCCTACACAATTGTCTTTTCTGGACTACAAAATTCTATCCAACACTTTCTATGCTCCTTCGTTGATCAGGTATTGCTTTAGGGGTGATAATGAAAACAGCATCCCCATTTCCCTGCTCTGCATTGATCAAGCTGTAGGCCGCAGGCTCTATAGAGATGAGCAAAGTGGTGAAATTGATTCCCCCGTTACTTATATCTATGCTGACCATCATCTACACACTTCACAGGGCTATTGAGAGCATTTAATGAGATGGTAAGAGAGCTTCCGTGACCACCGCATCCAATGTAACCGCCACCCAATTTCCCCTATATTATATTACTGTTTTATTTATTTTGTAACAGAATTATTATCAGACATCTTTTTCTAAAATGTTTTAAATTCAAATTTAGGTGATTAACATAGTATATTATTAGTTTCAGAGGTAGAGTTTAGTGATTCATCAGTTGCATATATATTGTCAGACATCTAATTTATTTTCATGTTTGCAGTTGGTATTCTCCATCTAAGACTTGTAAGACTCCACCTAAAACCAGGTATCAACCTACATGAATTCTCTCCCTTTATCTCCCCTCTTCTCCCATCCTCTCTCCCATCCTCCCTCCCTCCTCATTCTTGGGCCTCTCATTGGCCAGTATTGGAGAAATATCCTTGTAGTACTCCTTACCTGTGACTACCATGGAATGGATTTCTAGAAGTGTGATGGCTGAGCACATGTTCTTCTATATTTTTAGTGTTAATTTCGATTGCTTTCCCTTTTACATTTACACCTTCAGTGTAGGAGAGTACACTTGACTGCACATCACTTGGAATATGGGGTTTCACTCTCCTTCATTTTGTAGCAGTCTGATAGGCCTAAGTAAGGAGCTGTTCCATCATTTTATCCTAATTTCAACTTGCAATTCTCCACTATTCAGAAAGTCCTTTTCAAATATGTGCTTGCTATTTTGTTGAGTTCCTCTATGAAAACAATGCTTTGCTTTTCTCCTTCAACTCAGTATTCAATGTGAAAGATCCATATGTTGTATATGACTGATATTATCCATGTACCTGACATATATGTATGTGTGTATGTGTGTGTATGTGTGTATATATATAATACCCATTTTCCCCAATCTACATTCCCACATAATCATATTCTTACTTTTCATGTTTTTATGAGTTTAACAATTTATTTTATGGTTAATAAATGGTTTTTGGGTTTCAAAAATTAAAAAAATAAAAGCAGGCATCAAGCTTGTCTTGTTTATCACCATATCCCTAGTCTCTATAGTATTGCCTTATGTATATAGTAAGCTTTCAATAAATACTTATTCAGTGAATAAATAAATGAGTGTACATATACAGTATCTATTACAGTGCTTAGCATATAACTGATGCTCAATAATTATCAGCTGCTGCTGTCATTGTCATTACCATCATTATCCTCATCATTACTGTAAGACCTGAGTTACATCTATGAGATTTTGTCATATTCCTCACTTGCTATGAACATATTGAACTCACTACAGGAATAAATGGTAGGTAGGTAGCCCCACTACCTATTTGGGTGACTTTGGGAAGGTCACATTTCTTTCCTTCCCAGAGCCACAGGTTCATTCATATATGTATATGGCAATATTATATAGTGGTTCTATACACAGGTTCTGGAGTAAACCTGGGTTTACTACCAGGATTTGTCTTTTACTAGCATTGTTACCTTGGAGAAGTTACTCATCCACCTTAGTCTAAGTTTCATTATGTGTAAAATGAAGATAATAATAGTATCTAACTCCATAGAGTGGTTATGAAGATTAAATGAGATGGTACAGTACAATGCTTGGCACAATAGCTGGCACATAACCAACATTCAAATAATAACTATGAAAAATCTTCATCCTCTGACATTCTTATGAAAAAGCCCTCATGTAAATGATGCCAACTCAGGTCAGTAGGTGAAAACCTGTCAACACTCAAATACTACTCTTGACTTAGATATTCAGGGGTGAATTTGCTGCAGATAGTGCCCCCAGCCATTTGATCACCACTTCCTGCTGTTCCACTTGGTCCCACTGTCAGGGCATCATGATTGAGCTAAACCAAAATGGCAGAGTAAATTGAAAGTCATATCTTCCATTCTGATGCACAGCCCACAACCCTGAGCTTTCCTCAATCAAAATATCACGGGATGTGTATGTTTCTAAATCCCAAGATAAATCATTTGGCCATTGTTGCCATTCAAGATTATCTGCAAACATGTTCACCTCCATCAGAGGAAATAATTAAAATTTCACATAGTCCCTTATAGCAATATTCTTTTGCACTTGATTCAGTTGTATGACCATGATTATAATTTCCTACATTTGTAAGTTTCATAGCTTTCAAAGAAATAACATATTAGGGGTGCCTGGGTGGCTTAGTTGGTTGAGCAACTGCCTTCGGCTCAGGTCATGATCCTGAGACCCGGGATCGAGTCCCACATCGAGTCCCACATCGGGCTCCCTGCTCGGCAGGAATCCTGCTTCTCCCTCTCTCACTCCCTCTGCTTGTGTTCCCTCTCTGTGTTTCTCTCTGTCAAATAAATAAAATCTTTTTTTAAAAAAGAAATAACATATTAGTCACTTGAAAGGATACAATCATCTGCAGGGTGAGGAGGTTTGGAGTAATTCAGCCACTTCAAAACTGAATAAACAGATGTCTCAGACTTCCTGACTTCTAGTTTGGAGAGTTTCTTTTTAGTATCCAAATTCCCCAGGGAAGACTAAATCATTTACTGCTCTCAACAGCTGTAAAGTGGTCTCTTCATCTTGTAACAAAATCTCCCCCACTTCTCCAACCTAGCACATTTTAACCACTTTCTGAGTAATCCATATCTGGCCCACAGTGTGGGTGACCCTGCTGAATTATTGATGCTCCCACTCCTTTCCCTTATCACCTCTGCATGCAAACTGCACTCTATCTCTCTCTATCTTGGTCTTTTCCAGTTTGACCCATTTGTCAATTTTCAATCTTTAGTTATCACTTCCCACCCAGGTGCTTATTATAAGCTGCCAGTACATTTCCATCTTGTTCATCTTCTCAGCCTCTGAATCTACCCCATGAAAGGTTTTATTTCTCTATTCCAATTTCTTCTAATGGCCTTAATAACACTTAATGGAAATGGAAAAGGATTTCACCTTTTGAAAGGTGCCGATCAACTTTCAACAAGTTTCCCATTAATTCTGACTGTGTTTCCAAGGATTAATCGAGCAAGACTGCTGACGTCCACTACCCTGGGGTTGCTTCATGATGTGTGATGTTCTGCTAGATTCTTTCTGTTGTCTGAGGGCCACTTATAGTCTGGGAGATTACATTTAATCATAATTAGCATGCTTGACAAATGGTCTTAGGGGGCTGGTTATCTCCCAAGCACATTAGCCGGCTGCTTACAATTGAGTGGCACCCCAGAGCTACCAAACTGCCCACCTTTTTCTGACAAAGCCTAGATCACACTTCCTAAGCAGAGGAGTTGGCACACAATCCCTAGTCCTAGGCTATGGTTCTGCTGTGTTTGAGGAGCTGAAACAAGGAAAGTTGCTCAACAGGCAGTTCTTACTGAGTTGGTGGTGGGAGCCTGGGAAAATGGAGCAGCATAGGTGTGGAGCCTTACAAAGGAGCCTTTTGGTTTTTGCAAAAAGGTTCCAGGACAAGACAAGCAAGAACTCTAAACAGTTGTTCAGAGATGCTGCAAGTGACTCGCATGACATTCTGAACACATATTCCTTATCCATCATCCCAACTCCTGCCCACTATACAACTGGTTCCAGTATACTTATACACAACAGCAGGAAGAAAGTGGAGATCACCGAAGAGACAGTGCATCTATTTGTTGTTTCAGAACTCTTGTAAGTCCGTGGGGAGACAGAGTTGAAGACAGAAACGGACTGTGCCCTCAAGCACTGTAGTCAAGTAAAGGAGACAGAAAAGTAAGTAACTACATTAAAAGGCAGTGGGGAAATAACTGTTAAGGGGAAAATACAAGGTGCTATGGGAACACAAAAGGGGTACCTGGTATCAAGGAGGATCTCTTTGGAAAAGTAACACCCGTTCTGTGAAGGATACCAAAGAGGTAGACTAGTGAGTGAAGGTGGCTGTGAAGGAAGAATGTTAGAAACACTGAGAACAACTGCATACAGCCAGGCATGGAGAGAGACAGAAATGGAGAAAAAAAGAGAAAGACATAGATAGAGACAGGAAGAGAAAGAGAGAGGGAGAGAGAGAATGCATGCTTGGTATATCATCACTGATGGTCACTGAAGGTCAAAGATAAGGCTGGCATAGTGTGCAGGAATCAAACCACAGAATTCCACTTGTATAGGCTGAGAAAGGAAATGAGCTGGGATTTAAATAGACCTGCAATTTCTATTATTAGTATTATTAGCATTAGTATGAGGTATCTCAGGGCCAGAGGAAGTGAAAAAAATGTAAGATGTGGTCCCTGTCATTAAGATATTCAGAGTTCATTTATAGTGCAGAGTCCAGATTTGAGAAAGACTTTAGAAACCCACAAAGCATAGTAGCAGGGATCTGGTGTGTCCGTAAAGCCTAAATGTTTACATAGTAGCTGAGGTACCGAAGTGAGCCATAGGGAGTACGGAAAGTGTTAGGGAAAGGTGTGTCCGTAAAGCCTAAATGTTTACATAGTAGCTGAGGTACCGAAGTGAGCCATAGGGAGTACGGAAAGTGTTAGGGAAAGGAGAGAGCTTTATTCAGAGACTCAGGCCCTATTAGCCCCCTCATACCAGCCCCTTGGCCCTAGACCACTATCTTCTTTGGGGTTGGCTACATACATTCAGCAAGCCAGCTAGGGCCCTTATCAACACTATGAGGCCTACAATGACCTTCAGCAGTTCTGAGTTTCAATATGGTTATCTATAAAGTAGCACAGGTGAAAGCAGAGTTGGCTTCAGTCACCTTAAAAGTTCTTTCCAAAGAAAGTTTTCTACACCCTGCTTCCCAAACACCTCAAACTACGTCTTCATGGTGGTAATTTATCTTCAACATAATCAGCATTAATTCTATCCTTCTATGCACACTATTGCCCTTCCCCCATGCAGTGGTAGAATTTATTTTTCAAGTTCCCTTGAATTTGGGCTGGTCCAGGGCTGCTTTGACCAACTGAATAAGATGGAAGTGCCATTACTCCAATCCAAGCCTAGACTTTAAAAGAACTGGCAGTATCCACTTCTTACTCTTGAAATGATGCCATATTGTGAGAAATCAAACCTAAAAGGAGAGGCCATATATAGATGCACTAGTCAGCTCCCAGCTGAAATCCAGCATCAGCTGCCAACCATGGGAGTGAGCCATCCTGGATGTACCTCCAAATGCCATATAATTGTAACTGCATGAGAGACACCAAATGAAAACTTCCCAGATGAGTCCCCTCAATCCACTGAACCATGAGAGATAATAACAAATTGTTGGTGTCAGTCACTAACTTTTGTTGTCATTTGTTAGGCAGCAACAGATAAATCTCAGGCCTTTGCTATTGGGTAGATCCAGAGTTCATCAAATTTTTTCTATAAAAGGTCAAGTAGTAAATATTTTTGGCTTTGCCGACCATTCGTCTCTGTCAAAACTATTCAATTCTACATTGTAATGAGAAAGAAGCCACAGACAAATAGACGTCGTTATGTTCTGATACATTTTATTTATGAAATTTGGTGGAGAGCTGAGGACTTTGCCATGGTTTGCCAACCCCTGGGCTAGTTGGATAAAATAATCATTACAGAATAAGAAAGACTGATAAGTAGCTAGGCCTTTCCAGTGAAATTAATCTTTTAGCAGAAGTTTTTTGGAAACATGAAGTTTGACCGAGGCTTTCCCAAAGTGAATTTTGTTAAGACAGACATTGAGGGGGGGACATATGTTGCTGTCAAATAATTTTTTAAAGCTCTGGATTAAATCTGCATTATATAAGATTTTATACTGTCAGATTCCTCAGAGCCTTTACATGCTTATCCTAAAGAAGTACACTTCTAGAATTTCAGACGCAGTGCTAGACTGCCTGGGGAGAAATTTTTAAATGAGGGAATTTGGGGTGTCAGTTTTTCCTATATGTAAAATCCTTCCCAACTCATTTCCTAGAACTGTTGCTATTTATCCCTCTTCATTCACCTTCTCTCACTGCTCTTCTTCAGGCTTACATTTTCCATAACACCCTAGCTCTGCTAATAATATGCTCGTTGTTATTGGCATTTACCCTCTCCAGGCCTTGGCTTCCCTGTTATGTAAAGCTAACAATTCTTGCAATAACTGCACTCCAAACTCCTATTCCAAGTTGATGGAGCATTCCTAGCAATGTGAAGAGTTAGAGTGAAAGCTGTAACAAAACAGTGGCCTATTCTGCTCAAGGAACACCAAGGAGGTCAGTGTGGTTAGAGCAGAATAAGTGAGGAGGAGAATAGTGGGAAATAAACTTAGAGAGATCATCAGGAGCTGGATCTTACAGAACCCTATGCACTAATACAAGGACTTTATCTTTAGTTCTGAATGAAATAGGGAGTCATTGTGAAAGCACAGGATCTCTTGACATGATGTGAGCATGTGCTAGAGCATTTACAAAAAACCTACAGCTAACACAATACTTTATGATGACAGACTGAATGCTTCCCTCTAATGTCAAGAACAAAGCTATAAAAGCAAGGATATATACTCTCACCACTCTCAGCCAGCCTAATACTGGAAGTTGTAGCCATTGCATTAAGGCAAGCAAAAGCAATAAAAGCCTATAGATTAGAAAGGAAAAAGCCAAATTGTCCCTATTTGCAGATGACATAATGGTCTAGGTAAGAAATCCAAGGAAATCTATTTTTGAAATTTCTATAACAGTTCAGCAAAGTCACAGGACACAAGATCGACACACAAATATGAACAGCATTTCTGGATGCTAACAATGAACATACAGAAAATGAAATTAAAAACACAATATTATTGATAGTTACTCCAAAACAATGAAATGATTTTGTAATGCACATAACAAAATTTGCGTGGGATCTGTATGTTGAAAATTTAAAAATGCTAATGAAACAAATTTTTAACACCTAAATAAATGAGGAGACATACTGTGCTCATGGATTAGAAGTTTCAACATAGTAAAAAGATCAATTGTACCAAAAATGATTTATAGGTTTAATACAATTCCTATAAAAATCCATGCAAAGTTTTTTGTAGAGTTACACAAGCTTATTTTAAATTTATATGGAAAGGTACAAGGCTTAGAATAGCTAAAAAACTTTTAATGAAAAACAAAGCGGGAAGAATCATTCTACTCAATATTAAATATATACAACCATAGTAACTTATAGCTACAGTAATCAAGACTGAGTAGTACTGACACAAAGATATATACATCAGTGGAATTGAATACAGAACTCAGAAATAAACCCACCCAAATATGCCAAACTGATTTTTTAAAGATTTTTTTAGACTTTATTTTTTAAAAAACAGGGTGAATGTTCCTCAAAAAGTTAAAAATAGAGCTACCCTATGACCCTGCATTTGCACTACTGGGTTTTTACCCCAAAGATACAGATGTAGTAAAAAGAAGGGCCATATGCACCCCAATGTTCATAGCAGTAGTGTCCACAATAGCCAAACTGTGGAAAGAGCTGAGATCCCCTTCAACAGATGAATGGATAAAGAATATGTGGTCCATATATACAATGGAATGATACCCAGCCATCATAAAGGATAAATACCCAACTTTTGCATTAACATGATGGAACTGGAAAAGATTATGCTAAGTGAAGTAAGTCAAGCAGAGAAAGACAATTAATTAACATATGGTTTCACTTATTTGTGAAACATAAGGAATAGCATGGAGGACATTAGGAGAAGGAAGGGAAAAATGAAGGGGGTAAATCAGAGGAGGAGAACAACTATGAGAGACAATGGACTCTGAGAAACAAAAGGTTTTAGAGGGAAGGGTGTGGGGGGATGGGTTAGCCCAGTGATGAATATTAAGGAGGGCACAGATTGCATGGTGCACTGGGTGTTATATGCAAACAATGAATCATGGAACACTACACCAAAAACTAATGATGTACTGTATGGTAACTAACATAATGTAATAAAAAAATTAATATTTTATTTATTTATTTAAGAGAATGCACACAAGCAAGGAAAGGGGCAGAGAGAGACAGAGAAGCAGACTCCCTGCTGAGTAGGGAGCCCGATGCAAGGCTTGATGCCAGGACTCTGGGATCATGACATGAGCCAAAGGCAAATGCTTAACCAACTCAGGAACCCAGGAAACCCGCCAAACTGATTTTTTATAAAATTGCCAAAATGTGGGGCACCTGGGGGGCTCAGTTGGTTAAGCGACTGCCTTCGGCTCAGGTCATGATCCCGGAAACCCGGGATGGAGTCCCACATCGGGCTCCCTGCTCGGCAGGAAGCCTGCTTCTCCCTCTCTCACTCCCCCTGCTTGTGTTCCCTCTCTGGCTGTGTTTCTCTCTGTCAAATAAATAAAATCTTAAAAAAAAATTTGCCAAAATGCCTCGATGGAGGAAGAATAAACTTTTCAACAAATCATACTGGAGCCATTGGACATTCATAGACAAACAACAACCACAACAATGACAAAACAACATTTTAAAAAAAGAAAAACTTACACCTTATTTTTTAAAAAAAAACATTCAAAATGGATCATGAATGTCAGGCAGAAATACCAGTTAACAATGTCAGGGAAGATTCCAATTTCCCAGATGACAGCAAAGATCGTAACTATGTCAACCACCATGATTCCCTCTGCATCTTAGAATTGTCAAGGAAAACACAGCACAGTTAAGCACTGAATATAATAGTGGTTTACTTACATAAAGAGAAGGCAAGATGGGCTTCAGTAGTGAGGTGTAGGTCCCTCCCGGCAAATACAGCAGGGCACCTGATCTGCCTATACCACTTACGACCACGCTGTGGACAGATATAGCAGTGGAGCTGGTCAAGTGCCATATGATGTATGCACTTAAGCAGAAAAAAAAGACTCACATGGAGTCTGAAACAGGCAAAGATATTCTCACACAAGGTGATAAGGATGGCACAGGCTGTGAGGGCTCCTTATCTCTTGATAGAAACTGTTTCAGGTCCAAGGCTCTGAGTAGGCAAGTCTGGAAAAAGGCAACAGGTCACATAATGAAACTATTTTTTAAAGTAGAAGAAAATCTTCAGGGTGTTGTGCTAGGCAAACATTACTAGACTCAATACCAAAAACATGTTCCATTAAAGGAAAAAATGATAAATTAGACTTCATCAAAATAAAAAGGTTTTGTTCTGCGTAGGGCTCTGTTAAGGGGATGACTCAACAAGCTACATGTTCAGAAAAATTATTTGCAAATGACGTATCTAGCAAATGACAAGTATTTTGTATATATAATGATTTTCAAAACCTAACAGTTGAAAAAATGCAATTAGAAAAATGGGTGAAATATATGAAGAGATTACAGGGAGGAGGATATACAGATGGCAAGTAAATACATGAAAAAGTATTCAGTATCATTAACCATAAGGGAAATGCAAGACAAACTACAGTGAAATATCACTACACACCTATCTAGAACGGCTAAAATAAAAAACAGTGACAACACCAAATGCTGACAAGGATACAGAGAAACTACTGGTGGGAATGTAAAATGGTATACTCTGGAAAACAATTTGGTAGTTCCTCAATGTGTTAAATATTGAGTTCCCACATGACCCTGTGTTATATGGATGAGCCAAAGATGGCCTCAGTATATTGACCCTATGTTGTTTATTTCTTCAAAGAAGACCAGGACCCATTAGCTCAAAAGCCCACCAGTGGCAAGCTTTAAATTTTATACATCCTTTTGTTTTAAATATAGCTCAAACAAACAGATTTTCAGCCATTTAGAGCTTACCTGCTTGTCATACCCCAAAAAACCACACCCAACATTTGCTAACCATAGATAAGATAAACTATAGGACTATAAAGACCCCAAGCCACTGTTGTCCTTTAGAGTCCTGTGACCTCCCAGAGACTCCCCACCATACAGGCTGAGTGACATCACCTAAGTATGAAAGCTCCCTGTCCAATCCTCTTCTCCTCGTATAGTTCCTTTGCCATCCTCACTTAATAAAATGTAAAAGGGGGAAATTTGGACACATACACATATATGCACAGAGGGAGGATGATGTAAAATGGCCATATGATGATGTAAGTAAAATAGGACTGATGCAGTTACAAACCAAGGCTTCCCAGACACCACCAGAAGCTAGGAAGAAACAATGAAAGGTTCCACAAAGACAAAGTCTTATAGGGATCATGACCCTGCCAACACCTTGATTTTGGACTTCTAGCCTCAAGAACTATGAGAAAATATATTCTTGTCATTTTAAGCCACACAGTTTATGGCACTTTCTTACAGAAACCCTAGCAAACTAATACAGCATGGACTATTACTTGGCAATAAAATGAATGAATTATTGTTAAAACTCAGTAACTTAGAGAATTACACTGAGTAAAAAAAAGTCAAATCCAAAAGGTTAGATACTGTATAATCTCATTTATATATAATTTTTGAAATGGCTAACTTTTACAGTTGGAGGGCAATTTCATTGTTGCCATCGTTTAGGGACAGGGCAAAGGGATGGGAAAGGAAGGATATGGGTATGGCTAAAAAAAGGGCAACACAAAGGATTCTTGTGAAAATGTTCTGTATCCTGACTGGTGGTGGGTACATGAACCTACATAAGTGATAAAATTATGTAGAATGTAATATGCACATAAACACGTGTATGCACACACAATGAAAATTGGAATAAAATCAGTGAAGTATGTGCCAATATCCTGGTTGAAATATTGCACTATAGTTTTAAAAAATGTTATCATTTAAGGAATTGAGCAAAGTATCAGCAGGTTTCTCTGAATTAATTATTATTACTGCATGTGAACCTACAATTATCTCAATAAAATTATCAGTTAAAATAAGGCATCTGTGCGCCTGGGTGGCTCAGTGGGTTAAAGCCTCTGCCTTCAGCTCAGGTCATGATCTCAGGGTCCTGGGATCCAGGCCCGCATCGGGCTCTCTGCTCAGCGGGGAGCCTGCTTCCGCCTCTCTCTCTGCCTGCATCTCTCCCTACTTGTGATCTCTCTGTCAAATAAATAAATAAAATATTTTTTAAAAAAATAAAATAAAATAAAGCATCACTTGGCTGTTAATAACAGACTTCAAAGGGAAAGAGTGACAGAATGGACAATAGTTAGAAAACGTTTACAGAAATGCAGGAGAAAAATAGAAGGTGGCTTCAATTAGGATTGAACTAGTAAGGTAAAAGCAGTAAAGAGAAATAGATGGATTCTGGAGGCATGGTATTTTGAAGGTGAAACCAATAGAATTTGCCTACAGATGCATGTAAGATGTAAGAGAAAGAGTAGTGTCAAGGATGACCTCAAGGTTTTCAGATGGAGCTGGTTGTAGGTGGAAAGTGTTTGGCAGCGTAACGGTAAGGGAAGGGATTAAGATAGTAAAGCTTGGGGATTGAGTATCATCAAGAGAATAATTGTAGGTAGAGAAAAGGGGGGAAAAAACCTAAGAACTGAGATTTCAAAGAAGGTTCTCAAAGAAGCGCATAAAAATAGACAAACAGATCAATGGAACAGAATAGAATGCCCAGAAATAAATGCACCAGTATATAGTCAACCTTTAACAAAGGAGGCAAGAATATGCAATGAGAAAAAGACAGTCTCTTCAAGAAATGGCGTTGGGAACACTGGACAGCAACATGCAAAAGAATGAAACTAGACCACTTTCTTATACCATTTACAAAAATAAACTCAAAAGGATTAAGGACCTAAATGTGAGACTTGAAACCATTAAAATCCTAGAAGAGAGAACAGACAGTAATTTCTGACATCAGTCATAAGAACTTTTTTCTAGCAATGTATCCTGAGGCAAGAAAAACAAAAGCAAAAATAAGCTATTGGGACTACATCAAAATAAAAAGTTTCTACACAGCAAAGGAAACAATCAACAAAACTAAAAGACAACTGACAGAATGGGAGAAGATATTGCAAATCACATATCTGATAAAGGGTAGGTATCCAAAATAAATATATAAAGAACATATCAAACTCAACACCCAAAAAACCAAATAATCCAATTTTAAAATTCTCAGGAGACATGAACAGACATTTCTGCAAAGAAGATAACCAAATGGTCAAAAGATATATGAAAAGACAATCAACATCACTTCTTTATCAGGACAATGTAAATCATAACTACAATGAGATATCATGGCACACCTGTCAGAATGGCTAAAATGAAAACACAAGAAATGACAGATATTGATGAGGATGAAGAGAAAAAGGAACCCTCTTGCACTTTTGGTGGGAATGCAAACTGGTCCAGCCACTGTGGAAAACAGTATGGAGGGTCATCAAAAAATTAAAAATAGAACTACCCTATGATCTAGTAATCAACACTACTGGGTATTCACCCAAAGAATATGAGAATGTTAATTTGAAAGGATATATGTACCCTTGTGCTTATTGCAGCATTATTTACACTAGCCAAACTGTGGAAGCAGCCCAAGTGTCCATCGATAGATAAATGGATAAAGAAGGTAGTGGCATGTATATACAAGGAATATTATTCAGCCACAAAAAGAACTAAACCTTTTCATTTGCAACAATATGGGTGGATCTAGAGAGTATAGTGCTAGACAAAATAAGTCAGAGAAAGACAAATACCATATGATTACACTCGTATGTGGAATTTAAAAAACATAACAAATGAACAAAGGGGAAAAATGAGACAAACCAAAAAACAGACTCTTAACTATCAAAATCCTAGAGGAGAACATAGGCAGTAACCTCTTTGACATCAGCAACTTCCTTCAAGACATGTCTCCAAAGGCAAATGAAACAAAAGCAAAAATGAACTTTTGGGACTTCATCAAAAGTTTAGGTTATCCAATTATGAAAGCACAGTATATTCAAGTGTATGGATTCATAGATTCATAGGCTATTTGCAGTAATGTGTCTGTAGCCCACAGGGTGGAGATTATTGGACTAGGATAACTTAAGTGGGGACATGGGTCTTATAACTTGAATTCATATGCCACCCAAGAAGCCCAGGAGAAAAGTACTTCCCCCACTTCAAGAAAAAACTCAGACAACACAAAACAAAAACCAGCAGATTCAAAGTGGCTGCTTTCATATTCTGCAAAACCATCCCCAAGTTAGGAGAGACTTACTGTGTAAATATTGTAAAGAATTACTTCATTCTGCCACCTGATCCAGTCTTCCCACTTGGCTGCTTCCCCCAGATCCAGTCTGTCAGTCTCACGGTTGATACACGGCTACATATCCCTGGTGTAGATGGCTGGTAACTTCAAGGACATTCCATCACTGCAGACATAAGGGAGAGGAGGCAGAGAACCAGAATCATTTGGGGGCACTGGTCAAAAGCACAGATTCTCAAGTCCCACCCCAAGCTCCTGAAAAAGCTCCTCTATAGGAGGGCTCTAGGAAATCTGAATTTTAGCAAGTTCTCCCAGATTATGCTGATCTGAATCTGTTTTTTTATTGCTACTTAAATTTTTTTTCCCAGTGTTCCAAGATTCATTCCCCATCTTATCCACACAGTAGTCTTTGGAAATCTCTGAGCAAATGTTCCTTTAAGACCCCTTCTAATTCCAACAATCTAGGACTGTAGTCTCTAGTCCCAGTTCTAGCCAGTGTAGTCTAGAAGAGAAATGGATCAAGGAAAAAGTTGCTTTGTAGAGTCAAGGAAAAGGAGACAAGTGTCCCCAAGGAAAAGACTGACTTTCAAGAGGCTCCAGCTCTCCTGGTGAGGGATGGTACAGTTGTTGGACCACCATGTCAAGAGTCATAAATCACTCCTGCCCTTGGCTAAACTTTAAGCATTTATAATAGTTCACATAGACTGAAAGTTTATTATCTTCAAATACTTTTACATTATTTTTCCTTCCTTAATTTTTATTGATTTTTTAGAGAGGGAGGGAGAGGGTGGAGGGGCAAAGGGAAAGAGAGAATCTTAAGCAGGCTCTATGCCCAGTGCGGATCCCAACAAGGGGCTTGATCTCACAGCCCTGAGATCATGACCTGAGCCAAAATCAAGTCAGACATTTGACTGAGCCACCCAAGTGTCGCTCTTTTTACTTCCTTATGACAACCTTCTGAGACAGATATTACTATTGCCCCTTTTTTATAGAAGTAAAAGCTAAGAGTCAGAAAAGGAAATCAAATTTTCCCAAGATCACATAGCTCTCTCTCTCTCTTTTAAAATAGATAGATAGATAGATTGATTGATTTATATTAAGTTAGTCACCATACAGTACATCATTAGTTTTTGATGTAGTGTTCCATGATTCATTGTTTGTGTATAACACCTAGTGCTCCATGTACTAAGTGCCCTCCTTAATACTCATCACTAGGCCAGTCCATCACCCCATGCCTCTCCCCTCTGAAACCCTCAGTTTGTTTCTTGGAATCCCTAGTGTCTCATGGTTCATCTCCCACTCTGATTTCCTCCCCCACCTTCATTTTTCCCTTCCTTCTCCTAATGTCCTCCATAGTATTCCTTATGTTCCACATATAAGTAAAACCTTATGATAATTGTCTTTCTCTGCTTGACTTACTTCACTTAGCATGGTCTCCTCAAGTTCCATAAGATTTTATTATTTATTCATGAAAGTCAGGGGCAGAGGGAGAAGCTGGCTTCCAGCTGAGCAGGGAGTCTAATATGGGACTTAATCCCACAACCCTAGGATCATGACCTAAACCAAAGACTCCAAAATGGCTGGATTACAGCCTTAAATTCCTTTGGCCTTATAATTTTGTATGAGGTCTAATCTGCAGAAATCTACACAGCAGACCTTCTGTCCACCCTGCCCCATACTACATCTGGTCTCTAGACTCACATGTTGCCCAATCTCAGGGAGGTGAGGAGGGAGCTCTTCACTGATGGACACCCAGCCACTAGAGAAGAGAACCAGAGACTGCCTTACTGAGCTTCTTGAATGTGTACATAAATACCCTTTGTCCAATCTGAGAAGTGTTTAGTCATTACCTCTTCAAAGATTCTTTCCACCCCCTGCTCTCTCTCTTTCCCTTCCAGGACTCCCATAATGCTTATGGTGGCATATTTGATGGTGTCTCACAGGTATCTGAGGCTTTTTTCAATTTTTTCATTCTTTTTTTCTTTCTGTTCCTTCAGCTTCACTAATTATTTCTTCTGTCAGCTCAAATCTGTTGTTGAACCCTTCTACTGAATTTTTTATTTCAGTGATTACATCTTTCAACTCTGGAATTTCCCACTGTGTTTTTTATAAAGTCTATGTCTTTATTGTTATTCTCTATTTAATGAGAGATTGTCACCATACCTTACTTTAATTATTTTTAAAATTATTTAAATATGGTTTCCCTTACTTCTCTAAACATGTTTATAATAGTTACTTTTAAGTCTTTTTCTGCTAAGGTCAATATCTGGGCAGTTTCTATTGCCCAGTTTCTATTGACCTATTATTTTTGCTTGTTTATAGCCCACATTTCCCTTTTCTTCGTATATCTCATAATTTTTATTGGAAAAAATGACATTATAAATAATATTGTAGCAACTCTGAGTTCTAATCTCCCTCTGCAGCTTACTGTTTGTTTTTCCATTTACTTATTCATTTAGTGGCTTACTTGGATGAATTCTGTGAAGTCTATTTCATCTGTAGTATGTAGCCTTAGGTGTCC
Organism: Spilogale gracilis; assembly: GCA_004023965.1. Taxonomy (NCBI): domain Eukaryota; kingdom Metazoa; phylum Chordata; class Mammalia; order Carnivora; family Mephitidae; genus Spilogale; species Spilogale gracilis. The sequence goes on from PITA01006160.1 coordinate 35,650, forward strand.
CTGCTGAGATTTTTTTCCCCTTTGTTTTTATTTATAAGTCTGGCTTCCTGGGGTTTGCACCTAGGTCAGCATAGTTAGTGGTTAGTCACTGGTTGGCCAGAAGTCGTGCATAAATCCCCAGATCTGTGTATGGCTTGGAAACTGCTTTCATAGTTCAGGAGAAGACTGTTCAGTCAGGGAATTGTATTTTGGAAGTACTTTCTCTAGTCATCCCTAAGAAAGTGCAACCTTGAGCACAGACATGTTCCATATCACAGGAAGTGATTGTAATTTTATCAGGACTTTCTTTAGACTGTCTCCTTTCCTGATGTACCTATTAAACTTATGGCTGATTTCAATCTACTGATAATACCAAGCTGTTTCCTCTCTGAGTTTAGCCACTGTGATTTTTTTTAAAAAGTGTATTTAAATTCAATTTAGTTAACATAGAATGTATTATTAGTTTCAGGGGTAGAATTTTGTGATTCATCAGTTGCATAGAACACCCATTGCTTGTTACATCATGCGCCCTCCTTAATGCCCATTACCCAGTTACCCATCCCACCACCCACCTCCCCTTCAGCAACCCTCAGATTGTTTCCTTTGGTTTGCCTCCCTCTCTGTTTACATATTATTTTATTTTTCCTCCCCTTCCCCTAAGTTTATCTGTCTTGTTTCTTAAATTCCACATATGAGTGAAATCATATATTTGTCTTTCTCTAACTTATTTTGCTTAGCATATTACCCTCTATTTCCATCCATGTAGTTGCAAACGGTAAGTATTCATCCTTTCTGATGGCTGAGTAATCTTTCATTGTATATATATACAACATCATCTTTATGCATTCACCTGTTGATGGACATCTGGGCTCTTTCCATAGTTTGGCTATTGTAGACATTGCTGTTTTTTATACTATTTAGCAACATCCTGGGAAAAGCATTCCTCCATTCTCTGATCCAAATAAAGTCTACTCTGGCTTAACCAGATCTTCCAGTCCCTGCCACTTGCCCCACACCTCCTCCTAGACAGAACCTTAGTTCCAAGGCATGGGAAGCATTGGGGAGCACTGTTCTTCTCTGACTGCTCCACCCAGATGCTTCCTGTGGTGTGGGTGTTGTGGATTGAGGAAACAGCCACTACCAACTGGCTGCTGTCACCCACACAGTGTAGATTTTTGCAGCATGAAGATGGGAAAGATAGGATAGTGCAATAGAATGACTGGAGTGGGAAGCTTCAGTTTCCCAGTGTATATCTTGCATACCAGGGGACTAGGGATGATACAAACCACTCTCCAGGCTGGATCTGCTGAGTCCATCCAGTGTGTTTTTAGCATAGTTTTTTCACACAGGGAGCTGGGGGAGAGATAGATGTGGCTCATGTGCTAAGGCCTGCCACTGTTCTTATAGGCTTCAATCAAATTTGTTGAGTAAAAGCCTTCCGATTTTATGTAAGCCCATTTTGCCATCTCCAGAGATGTTAAAAGGTTTTCTTAGATAATTTTGACCACTTTAATAGATGTTTCTCTGAAGGAGAGGATTCTATAAGCTCCTCACACCAGAGAAGGGATTGTGTGAACTTTTGCTGTAAGCCTGAGATCAAGATCATGGCTGCAGGTGATTGACAACCAGAACCAAGGGTAGGTTAGTAGCTGGGTGGGAAAATATAAACACCATCATTAATAGCATGGTTCGATACAGAAACAGGCAAGAATAAACTGCAGCTATGACACCTGCAAAATATATATGATACAGCCACACTTGAATTGAATTTAGAACTACTTCATCTTCATAGGATGTCAGAAATGGTTCTCTTTGTATAACCAGCAACAGACTCATAATCTGTTGAATTTGCATAGCACTTGCCTTCTGGGATAAATGATGCTTCTTTTGAGTTCACCCTCTCACTTTACCCAGGGCCAGTGAGTACAAATTTGGACCCAGACCTAGCCAGGACTAAGGAAAAACCCCTTAGAGATTCCCCAGATAGATGATGGAGATAAGACACACATGAGGGGGGGAACCCTCTAAGTTGCAAGAAACAGGCAAGGGAGGCAACAAAGTGAGACCAAAGTGAGGCCAAATCCTGGTTTGACCCCTTACCAACTTTATGACCTTTCAGCAAAAGGCTTAACCTCTCAATTTCCTGATCTTGTCCTCATCTTTAAAAATGGGCATATTGATGCTTACTTCACAGAGTCCCATGATACCTAAATACGCTGCCCCTGGCTTAATTTTGAAAACCACAGCTAGCATTCTTTTTGCTTAATACACTCAAACCACACTCATTTCTTTTTGTTTGTTGAAAATACCAAGTTCTTGCCTATCTTGGGATCTTTGCAGTTTATATATACTGTATCTTTATATATATATAAAGTGTATTTTTGCCCACTGTTCCTGAGGCTAGCTTTCCTCTCACCACTTAGGTCACAGCTTAAATATCACTTCTGTAGAATAGTCTACCCTGATAATTCAATATAAACAAAACAAAGCAAAGCAAAACAAAACAAAACAAAGAAGTCCTGGCTGCTTTCCACTCCAGTCACTCTATTGCACTATCTTATTTTATTTCCTTCATCACACTTACAATACCTGAACATAGAAGCAACATAGTTTAATGTTATAGTGGCAAATTGCCTAGATTTGGATCTTGGATCTACCACTTCCTAGATCTATTACTTTGGGTGAATTACTTAACTATTCTGAACCTTAGTTTCTTCAACTATAAAATAGGAATAGTAATAGTATCTGCTTCACAGTTTTGTGAGGACTAAATGAGTTAATACAGGTAAAGTGTTCAGCACAGTGGTAAGATTCTCTGTCCATGTTCTTATGATAGCCAGCTTCCAAGGTGGCCCTCCAATGATCACCACCATCTGGTATTAACACCAGGGTTGGTCTGTGTAATAAGGCAGCAGTGATAGTATGTTGCTTCTAAGATTAGCTTATAAAAGATTTCATCTTTCATCTTGCCCACTCTCAGTCTCTTCTGTTCCCTGTCTTTCTTAGATCACTGATCTTGGAGAAGGAAACTAGCTGCCATGTCAAATAGCCCTATGGAGAAGTCAGTGTGGCATATCGAAACAGAGGCCTCTGGCCAACAGTTGGAGGGGAACTGAGGCCTTCCCACAAACTCATGAGTGAGCTTAGTAGCAGATCTCAGTCCCTCACTGATAGCTTAACTGTGACCTCATGAAAGATCCTGGGCCAGAACTACCCAGCTAAGTCACTCCTGGATTCCTGATCCTCAGAAACTATGAAATATTATTTGTTGTTTTAAGTCACTACATTTTAGAATAATTTGTTATGTAATGATAGTTAACTAATGAAGCTATTAAATTATCTTGTTGGTTTATGTTCTGTACTCTGTCCCTAAACCTTTCACTGGACTACTGAATTTAAAGAGAGCACAAGCATTTTATGTGGAGGCTGTACTTCAAAACTTCACTGAAGGCTTAATTTGATTATTATTATACTATTTCTTATGTCAAGCAGGGGGAGCAGCAGGCAGCGGGAGAAGCAGGCTCCCAACTAAGCATGGAACCTGATGCGGGACTTGATCCTAGGACCCTGGGATCATGACCTGAGCCAAAGGCAGAGACTTAACCAACTGAGTCACCCAGGTGTCCTGTAATTCTTTAACAGCTATGAGAGGCTTCACATTTTCAGGATTGTTTTTGGTAAATTATGTTTTTGTATTAATTTGCCCCTTTCATTTATATTTTCAAGGTTATTAGCCTAAAGTTATTCATAATATCTTATTTAATATCTATAGGATATATAGTGAATATTTCCTTTATTACTTGTGGATTTGGTAAATTTTTTAATCTATTTTTTCTTGATCAGTCTTGCTAGGGGGTCTATTATTTTTCTTAGTGTTTTTAAAAAACAACTTCTACCTTTGTTGATTTTGTCTATTACATTTATATATTTTTAAAGTTTTTAAAGAAAGATTTTATTTGTTTATTTGACACAGAGAGAGAGCACAAGCAGGGAGAGCAGGAGGCAGAGGAAGAGGAAGAAAGCACTCCCCCGTCTCCCCACAGAGCATGGGGCCAGATGTGATGTGGGGCTTGATCCCTGGGTCCTGGGATCATGGCCTGAGCTGAAGGCAGATACTTAACCAACTGAGCCATCCAGGCACACCTATTTTTTTAAGTTTTTATTTTACTTGTAGTTAGTTAGCATAGAGTGTAATACTAGTTTTAGATAGACAATACAGTGAGACATCTGGTGCTCATCATGATAAGTGCACTCCTTAATCCCCATCACCTATTTCCCCCATCCCCCCACCACTTCCCCTCTGATAACCATCAGTTTGTTCTCTGTAGTTAAGAGTCTGTTTCTTGGTTTGTCTCTCTTTTTTTTTTCCTTTTGCTCATTTTTTGTTTGTTTCTTAAATTCGACATATGAGTGAGATCATATAGTATTCCTTCTTTGATTTATTTCACTTAGAATTACACTCTCTAGCTTCATCCATGTCATTGGAATTGGCAAGATTTCATTCTTTTTTCTTTTCTATGGCTGGATACATATACAGTATATTGTATACATATAGCACATTGTATATTGAATATAAATATTGTATATTGTAGGGTAGGTCTATTTTTAACTTTTTGAGAAATCTCCATGCTGTTTTCCAGAGTGGTTGCACCAGTGTGCATTCCCACCCCCAGGGCAAGAGTGTCCCCCTTTCTCCACATCCTCACCAACACCTGTTATTTCTTGTGTTTTTGATTTTAGCCATTCTGACAAGTGTGACATGATATCTCACTGTAGGTTTCCCTGATGGTGAGTGATAATGAGCCAGGTTTCCTGGGTCTCCAGCTTGCAGATGGCAGTTTGTGGGACTTCTCAGCTTCCTTAATCACTTCAATCAATTCCAAGAGGGTACTTGACTAAACTCTATCCCTAAAACTAATAATACACCATATGTTAACTAAATTAAATTTAAATAAAGAATATTTTTTAAAAAAATCATTTGCTGATATATAAGTTGGTCTATTTCTTGATGCCATTTTGTTCCTTTGATCTATTTTTTTATGTAAGTACCACACTCTTAATTACTGTAGTTTTATTTTGATATTAAAATCAGATAGTATAAGTCCTACTTTGATCCTTTTTCAAGATATTTTGGCTATTCTAGCCAAGAGGCCTTTCTATATAAGTTATACAAATGGCCTACCTATGTTTATAAAAAAGCCAGCTGAAATTTTAATCAGAATTTCGTTGAGAGTAGAGATCAATTTGTGGAGAATTAAAATGTTAAAAATATGAAATAGTCCAAGTTGTGAACATCTTATATCCCTCAGTGTGTTTAGGTCTTCAATATTTTGAGTGTTCAGTGTAGAAGACCTACATATTTTTCATTGAATATATATATATATATATATATATATATATATGCATCTGATATTCTTGATACTTTTGTAAATATTTTCTTATTTTTCATATTCCAATTATCTGTTGCAGTACAATTGTTTAAATATTGATGTTTTATCTTGTAACTTTGTTGTTTTTTGAAGATTCCATAAGATTTATATGTAAACAATTGTATCGATTGTGAAAAAAAAAACTCAACCAAACAGCAACAGTTGAACTTTTTTCTCAATCTTTGTGCTTTTTGTTATTTATTGTTACAAATCAGTATTTTTACTTAAGATAGTTTATTACATATAAAACATAATAAGGGTAATTATGATACATGAATAACAACATAAACTTACAAATTGCACAAAATGGAATCATAATTTTATATGCTATAATAAATCATTAAGTTTTTCTGGCTCACTCTTTCACAAAATCATTTATTGAATACTCAAAATTTATACTTTTTTTTAAGATTTTTATTTATTTGACAGAAAGAAACACAGCCAGAGAGGGAACACAAGCACGGGAGTGAGAGAGGGAGAAGCAGGCTTCCTGCCGACCAGAGAGCCCGATGTGGGACTTGATCCCAGGTCTCCGGGATCATGACCTGAGCCGAAGGCAGTTGCTTAACCAACTGAGCCACCCAGGCGCCCCTCAAAATTTATACTTTTAACAACTTCATTTTAAATTGTTGCAACATCAATTTATAGCCTATAAAATGATGAAATATATTTCTGATAGGTTATTTTGAAATATAAATTTTGTTATACCTAGGGCTAATGAATCTCAGAGAACAATTTTCTAAAAAGATCTAACTCTTCATACAAATCAGTTTTCTAGTGGATTTAATGTTAAATGTAAATTTATACAACTAAGTGTTAAATAGAATTCAAAAAATGGCCCCTAAAGTGTCATGACCTAATCCCTGGAACTTGTATATATGATAAGATACCACTCTTGAGACTGTGTTATATTATGTGGTACAGTTGACCTTTATTCAGGTTAGCCTAGTCAAATCACATGAGTACCTTACATGCAGAGAGTTTTCTCCAGCTAGTAGCAGAAAGGTAAATCAAAGAGACTTGAAGAATGTGGGGGATTTGAAATGAGAGGTCCCTGTTGCCAGACTTGATGTAGTGAGAGGACATGTAAGAAGTTGATTTTTTTTCCCATTCAGAAATAGTCAGTAAGTCCTGCCCACACTGGTATGAGGGATGGGTTCACTTTGGTGATAATTAAGTTTCAACTCCTGGGAGAATCCACATAAATTTAAGAGAAATTTAAAAATTTCTTTTTAAAATGATTTGTCATTTTTCTCCATTAATTTATTTATCCAATCACTTATTTATACCAGTAAGGACTCATATTTATTTTATATATTGTATCATAATCCAGTACTGTATTATTTACTTTGTGGCCACCATCGGGAGCTCTTTCAGATTGACTTCTTCACCTTTTGATACTGCAAGATGCTCCAGGCTTAGTTGTATTTTCCCTGACACATTTGTTTTAGAATAGTGAATTAAATCCATTCAGATTTATTGATATGACTGATAGATTTAATTTTTTTATTTATTGTGTTATGTTATTTTCCATAAAGTACATCATTAGTTTTTGATGCAGTGTTCCAAGGTTCATTTTTTATGTGCAACACCCAGTGCTCCATGCAATATGTGCCCTCCTTAATACCCTCCACCAGCCTCATCCATCCACCCACCTACCTCCCCTCTAAAACCCTCAGTTTGTTTCTCAAACTCCAGTCTCTCATGGTTCATCTTCCCACTCCGATTTCCCCCAATTCACCTTTCCTTTCCTTCTCCTAATATCCTTCATGTTATTCCTTATGCTTCACAAGTAAGTGAAACCATATAATTGACTTTCTCTGCTTGACTTATTTCACTCAATATGATCTCCTCCAGTCCCATCCGTATTTTTGCAAAAGTTGGGTAGTCCTCCTTTCTGATTAATGAGTAATATTCCATTGTATATTTAGACCACATCTTCTTCAGTAGGTTTAATTTCAACTCTGTCATGCTATTTTATTTTATATTTACTATGTGAATCAGTCAGGGTTAAACCAGACAAGTAGATTAAGTAGAATATAGGTGTGCATGCATTGTGTATGTATAAAGAGACTTATTATAAGAATTAGGTTATTAAATTTTGGGGGTGGCTAAGCAAGCCTGAAATCCATAGGGTAGGCAGTCATGAATGGAGGATCATGGGCAGGCTCAAACTCCACAGACAAAGGCCAAAGTTGTTGTCCACAGGCAGAATTTCATCTTTTAGAGAAACCTTAGCCTTGCTTTTTAAGATTTCTCAATTGATTCAATTAGGCCTATTTAGATTATCAGGATTATCTACCTTAATTAAAGTCAATGGATTACAGGCTTTAATTTCATCTGCAAGATCTTCCTACAGCAATACCTAGATTAGTGTTTGATTGAATAACTAACTGGAGGTTGTAACCTAACTAAATGGGCAATCATGCTGTGGGTCTATTAACTGTGTTTTTCTATGTGGTCTCTCCTTTTTTCCCTCTTCATATTTGGGCAAGTTTGTAGCTTGTTTCAGTGTTTACCATGATAATACTAACCTTTATTAATACTCTTACTCTCCTTCTACTACCATGATAATACTAACCTTTTATAATACTTTTACTCTCCTTCTACTATCTATCTGATTTAATCTTTATTTATTGTTTTCTTATGCCCACACTTTCCCTATGCAACAATAAAATAGAATATTTAAAAGCATAATCAATGGGCGCCTGGGTGGCTCAGTGGGTTAAAGCCTCTGCCTTCAGCTCAGGTCATGATCTCAGGGTCCTGGGATCGAGGCCCACATTGGGCTCTCTGCTAAGCAGGGAGCCTGCTTCCGCCTCTCTCTCTGCCAGCCTCTCTGCCTACTTGTGATCTCTCTCTCTGTCAAATAAATCAATAAAATATTTTAAAAAATAAAATAAAATAAAAATAAAAGCATAATCAAAAGAAAAACTACAGGGGTGCCTGGATGGCTCAGCCAGTTAAATATCCAGCTCTTGATTTCAGCTCAGGTCATGATCACAGGGTCATGAGATCTAGCCCTGTGTTGGACTCCATGCTCAGCACGGAGTCTGGAGTCTGCTTGAGTTTCTCTCTCTCTCTCTCACTCTGCTCCTGCCCCTGCTCTATAAATAAATAAATAAATAAATAAATAAATAAATAAATAAATAAATAAATAAACTTAAGGAAAAAAGCCCCAGAAATAAAAGTAGAACTGGATCTTCTCACTGATATGGGTCACCAGGTACCTGGGAAAGCTGACCCAGTATAGTTAGCACTGAAAAATATCCCAGGGCTAACTATTAGACCTTAAAGGTAAAGAAATTTATGCTCAGGACAAAAAATGAAGTAGCTTCAAATGAATGTAAATTACCTTAACATCAGACTTCCCAAAGCAACATGGAAAGCAAGCAAACAGCAGATTTGCATTTTTAAGAAACTCAAGGAAATACAGTGTGAGCCAAAGATTTTACATCTAGCCAGACAGTCCTTCAATGGCTAATTACAACATAACCATCATTTCTATGATGATCTTGTCTTCAATTACTTCCATGAATTTAGTTAACTCTTATTTCACATCTTCCATTTTTATGACTGCTTAATATGTGCAGATTTTTGTGTATCAATTACACATAATAAAGCTGGTAAAAAATAAAAATAATGAACTTCCAATTTAAAGGTTTTTTTTAAACTATTTTGTGATGTATTATAATTTTCTTTTGTCTCATGCTTAATTTGGGGAGAAATTTTCATATCACTGAAATATTTTTATTTTAATTTTCTGATTTTGTTCACATCAGCTTTGTATGAATAGCAACAGCCATTTTCTGTTCATTTTTAGTACATTTTTAAACAATGTATTTCTCTGGAGAGCAATAACGGTTGCATTAGAACATAGAGGCTAATTGAGTGTTTTGATTCTAGGGTGGCCCTTTCTGTGGTGTAAAGAAGTGGGATTTTTTTATTTTCAGTTTCAGTGGTGGTGTTGATAATGATGGTGTTGACGATTGTGGCATGTTTTCTGATTCTGCCCTTTTTTTATTGTTTCTGCAGGATTTTTAACTTCTCCCTGTCCTTCCCTTCATCACCAAGTTTCGATGGGGTACTACTTTTCCAATTTGTCCCTTCTTCCCAGAAGAGGTAACTTCCTGAGTCTTTCTTCTGTGGTCCCAGGAACTTTTTTTTTTAATTAAATTTTATTTTGAGATAGTTGTAGATTCATATGTATTTGTAAAAAAAAATGATACAGAGATACTGTGTACCCTTTATCCAGTTTCTCCCAATGGTAATATCTTGAAAAAGCATAGAAAATTATCACAACCAGGATACTGATAAAGGTACAGTCAAGATACAAAACATCCCTAACAGCACAGTGATCATTCACGTTGTCCTTATATTCACATCCACTCCCTTCCTACCCCTACTCACTTCTTTATCCTTGGCAACCACTAATCTGTTTGCAATTTTTGTAATTTTGTCATTCTAAGGATGTTATATAAATGGAAATCATGTAACTTTTGGGATTGGCTTTTTTTTTTTTTTTGCACAGCATAACTCTCTGGATGTTCACTCAGGTTGTATCATAGTGTGTTCCTTTTTATTGTATGCATGCACAACAGTTTAATGACTCACTTATTGAAGGATATCTGGGTTGTTTTCAGTTTTGGGCTATCACAAATAAAGTTGCTATAAACACTTCTGTACACATCTTTGTGTGGATGCAAGTTTTTATTTTGGGGGAATAAATGTTCAGGAGTATGACTGCTGGTTATACAGCAACTATATGTGTAGTTTTTAAAGAGGACATCAAGCTGTTTCCCAGATGGTTATACATTCCCACCAACAGTGTATGAGAGATTCAGTTTCCCTCCATTCTCGACAGCATTTGGTATCGTTATTATGTTTTATTTTAGTTGTTCCAATATGTAGGTAGTGATATCTTTGTGGTTTTTATGTTCACTATATAAATGGCTAATGATATTGAATATTTTTTCAATCAAGTTGAGAAAATTACTCTCTATTTCTTACTTTTCTGAGAGATTTTACTATGAATGTGTGTTGGAATTTGTCATATGTATTTTATGCATTGATTAATATAATTGTATGATTTTTCTTCTTTAGCTTTTAGGTTGATTACACTGGTTACTTTTCAAATATTGAACTGTCCTTTCAGCCCTATATTAAATTCCAATGTGTATAATTTCTTAATGTGCTGATGAATTCTATTTGCTATAATATTTTGAGGATTTTTGCGTCTATATTTATGAAGGGTATTTGTCCGTGGTTTTCTTTTTTGTATTGTCTTTGTCTGATTTTGGTATCAGAATACTGCTAGCTTTATGTAAAGAGGTGTTCCCTCTTCTTCTGTTTTCTGGAATAGATTGTATAGAATTGTTGCTATTTTTAAAAGCATTTGGTAGAATTCTCCACTGAAAGCATTAGGGCTTGGGGATTTTCTTTTATTAGAAATTTAAAAATTGGGAGCACCTGGGTGGTTCAGAGGGTTAAGCCTCTGCCTTCGGCTCAGGTCATGATCTCGGGGTCCTGGGATTGAGCCCCACATCAGGCTCTCTTTTCAGCAGCATGCCTACTTCCCCCTCTCTCTCTGCCTGCCTCTCTGCCTACTTGTGATCTCTTTCTCTCTGTCAAATAAATAAATAAAATCTTAAAAAAAGAAAAAATCTTAAAAAAAGAAATTTAAAAATTATTATCCAATTTCCTTAGTTGTTATAGAACAATTCAATTATCTATTTTCCATTCTGTGCATTGTGGTTGTTTGTGTTCTCTAATGAAATGGTCCATTTTTTCTAAGTTTTCAAATGTATATGTGTACATTTTTTGCACTATTCCCTTTTATCCTTTTATTGTCTGCAGGATATAAATTGCTATCACTTGTTTCATTCCTGATATTGGTAATTTGTGTCTTTTCTGTTTGTTTTTGTCAGTATTTCTACAAATTTGTCACATTCACTGATATTTTTTTAAAAGATTTTATTTATTTGACAGAGAGAAACACAGCTAGGAGGGAACACAAGCAGAGGGACTGAGAGAGGGAGAAGCAGGCTTCCTGCCTAAGCAGGAAGCCCAATGTGGGGCTCGATCCTGGGTCTCCAGGATCATGACCTGAGCCGAAGGCAGTCGCTTAACCAACTGAGCCACCCAGGTGCCCCACATTCACTGATATTTTAAAAGAACTAGTTTTTCCTTTTTTAAATTTTCTTTTTTACTTTTCTATTTTAATATCATTGATTTCTACTTTTATTTTTATTATTTCCTTGTTTCTGCATGCTTTGGAAATATTTTCCTCTTCTTTTTCTATTTTCTTGAGGTGGGAATTTAGATTATTGATTTGAGGTACTTCCTCTTTTCTAATGTAAGCATTTAGTGCTATATATTTCACTTTCAGCCCTGTTTTAGCTGTGTCCCACAAATCTTCATATGTCATATTTTCATTTTTATTGGGTTAAATGTATTTTTGTATTTTGTATTTTTCTTTTAAATTTTCCTTGAAACTTCCTTTTTGGCTCATGGATTATTTAAGTTTGTTGATTACTTTCCAAGTGTTTAGAGGTTTTCCTTTTATTAATCTTTATTCATTTCTATGTTCTTTTGCATCGTAGTTGAAAGACACATCTGTATGATTTCAACTCTTTTAAAATGCACTGAAATTTATTTTATGGCACAGAGTATTGTATATCTTGGTATATGTTCTTTGCACACTTGAAAAGAGTATGTATTCTACTGTTGGATGTAGCATTCTATAAATGTTGATTGGATCCTGTTGGTTGATAATACTGTTGAGTTCTTTTATATCCTTGTAGATTTTCTGTCTAATTGTTTTACAATTATTGAAAGGGGGATGTTGAAATCTCCAACTGTAATTGTGGATTTGTTTAATTCTCCTGTCAGTTCCATTATTTTTTACTTCATGTATTTTGCAGATTCATTATTTGGTGCATGCACATTTAGGATTGTTTCGTCTTCTTGGTGGAGTGGCCATTTTATCATTATATAACATCACTCTCTGGTAACGTTTTTGCTCTGATGTCCTCTTTACCTAATACATGTAAAAATAAAAAATTTGAGTTGCCACAGTACATGTTTTCAGCAACACAAGGCTCTGCCTTCTTGTTTCAGGTGTCATACAGTTGATGACCAAAGGATAGAGATACTGCAGGAAGCTCTGGCTCTCAGGACAGCTGGATGGAGTCTGAATCCCAACTCTGGTGCCTGTTAGTGGGATAGCCTCAGGCAAGTCACTTAACACTTTTTTTTTAAGATTTTATTTATTTGACAGAGAGAAACACAGCCAGAGAGGGGACACAAGCAGGGGGATTGAGAGAGGGAGAAGCAGGCTTCCCGCGGAGCAGGGAGCACAATGTGGGACTCATCCCAGGTCTCCGGGATCATGACCTGAGCCAAAGGCAGTCGCTTAACCAACTGAGCCACCCAGGCGCCCCAACACTTTTAATCTCTTTCTCCCTTTTTTAGAATAAAGAAGGTAGATTCTATCAGGATGAGTTGATTTTAGGATTTAAGATGATAATCTATGTGAGAAGTGTACAGATATGTACTAGGAGCAATAAATATATAGTTACTATTTGTATAACAAGTATTTTCTCTTTGAAAGACACCAAAAAGAATATTAAATGGCAAACCACAGATTAGGAGAAAGCATATACAAAACAAATATCTGACAAAATAATTATATCTAAATCACATTAAAATGTTTTATAACAATAAAACAGGCAAACTTTTAACAGATATTTCATAAAGGAGATGATATGGAAATGGAAAATAAATATATGGAAAGATGTTCAACACTCTCCAAAATAGCTGAAATTCAAAGACTGTTAAAAAGAAATGGTAGCAAGAGAGAAACAGCCAACCTCATAAACTGCTAGAGGGAATGTTAAGTGGTAAAACCATTGTAGAAAAGAGTTTGAGAGCATTTTACAAAGTTGAACATATACTTATCATACAATTATTCAATTAAACTCCAACATATTTACCTAAAAGACATGAAAGTGTATGCACGTACAAAGATTTATACATAAATATGTGTAGCACCTTTATTCATCATAACAAAAAAAAACTGGAGACAACCCAAATGTCCATCAACAGGTAAATGAATAAACACATGTCTTTATATCCATGCAATGAAATACTCAGCAACTAAAAGAAAAATACTACTGAAACATGCAACAAGATAGATGAATCTCAGAAATATTTTGCTGAGGGAAGAAGCAAGAAACAGAGGAATATATACTGTCTAATTTTATTTATATATGATTCTAAGAAAAGCAAACTATAGTGAAAGAGTGCATATCAGTGATTGCCTGGAGTTGGGGGTGAAGGAACTGACCGCATGGGAACACAAGGTAATTTGAGTGTCAGGGAGTGATGAAAATGTGCCATATTTTAATTGTATTGGTTAATCAGTGAATGCATTTGTCAAAACTCATCAAATTGTACCCTTTAAATAAGTATACTTTATTTTATGTAACTTTATTTATTTATTTTATAAATAATAAACTTGATTTTTTTTAATGAGTAATATACTTAAACAGGCACTTCTCAAAAAAAAAAAGTCCAAACGGCCCATAGGATATATGAAAAGGTGCTCAACATCAGTGCTTCTCAGGTAAATGCAAATTAAACCCACTAATGAGTTATAACTATATGATCATATGAATGAATAATAGTAAAAACACTGACAGTAGCAAGTGTCAGCATGAAGCTATAGCAAATACAACTTTTATATATTCCTGGCATAGGTCAAAATTATTTCAACTGCTTTGGAAAACCATTTGGCATAAAATATTGAAATTACCTATATGTCTATCCTATGGTGCAGGTAATTACATTCCTAGATATACTTCCCAAGAGAAATGAGTATATGTGTCAAAAACGTATAAAAATGTTCTCAGTTGTGTTAGTCATAACAGCCCAAACTGAAAGCAACTCAAAATTCCGTTAGCGAGAGTGAAGTAAGCCAAGCAGAGAAAGTCAAGTAGCATATGGTTTCACTTACTTGTGGAGCATAAGGAGTAACATGGAGGACATTAGGAGAAGAAAAGGAGATGTGAACTGGGGTAAATCAGAGAGGGAGATGAAACATGAGAGACTTTGGACTCTGAGAAAAAAAAACTGAAGGTTTTGGAGGTGGGGAATGGGTGAGCCTGGTGGTGGGTATTAAGGAGGGCACATATTGTATGGAGCACTGGGTGTGGTGCATGAACAATGAATCTGGAACACTGGAAAAATAAAATAAATTATTTTTAAAAATTCCATTACTGGTACATAGGATAAATGTTAAATTTATACAGTAGATTACCACACAGAAATGTAAAAATGGACTACTAATAGATGCAACAATATGGATAAGTTTCATTGAAATATATTAAATGAAAAACAGCGGCACCTGGGTGGCTCAGTTGGTTGAGCGACTGCCTTCGGCTCAGGTCATGATCTCGGAGACCCAGGATCGAGCCCCACATCGGGCTCCCTGCTCGGCGGGAGGCCTGCTTCTACCTCTCTCACTCCCTCTGCTTGTGTTCCCTCTCTAGCTGTGTTTCTCTCTGTCAAATAAATAAATAAAATCTTTTAAAAAATGGGAATAGACTGGGGCGCCCACGTGACTCAGTTGGTTAATCATGTGCCTTCGGCTCAGGTCATGATCCCAGTGTCCTGGGATCAAGCCCCACATCAAGCCTCTCCCTGCCAAAAAGGGAACATGTTTCTCCCTCTCCTTGTGCCTCTCGCCCCTGCTCCCTACTCTCTCTCTCACTCCCTCTCTCACTCTCAAACAATTAAAAATCTTTTTTAAAAAATGGGAAGAGGACCTAAATAGACATTTTTCAAAAAAAAAAAGACATGTAGATGGCCAAGAGGCACATGAAAAATTACTACACAGGGGCACCTGAGTGGCTTAGTCAGTTAAGTGTCTGCCTTTAACTCAGATCTTAGGGTCCTGGGATGGAACCCCATGTCAGACTCCCCACTCAGTGGAGAGCCTGCTTCTCCCTCTGCCCTCCCCTCTCTGCTTCTCACTCTCTCTTATGTTCTCTCTCTCAAATAAACAATAAAAATTTTTTAAATTGTTCAACTAATCATCTGGGACATGCTATAATGGCTAGTATAAAAAAGACAAGGAATAACAAGTGCTGGGAAGGATGTGGAGAAAAGGAAATCCTTGGGTACTGCTGGTAAGAATGTAAATCAGTGCATTTGTTCTGGAAAACAGTATGGAGGTTACTCAAAAAATTAAAACTAGGAATCCCATATGACCCAGTAATTCCACTACTATGTATTTACCTAAAGAGAATGCAAACACTAATTTAAAAAGATATGTGGGGAGCACCTGGCTGGCTCAGTGGATTAAGCCCCTGCATTTGGCTCAGGTCGTGATCTCAGGGTCCTGGGATCGAGCTGCCTGCTTCCCCCTCTCTCTGTCTGCCTCTCTTCCTACCTGTGATCTCTCTGTCAAATAAATAAAATCTTTTTTAAAAAAGATATGTGATAGAAGACAGTAGGAGGAGGAAAGCAAATGGGAAGTAGGGTAATTCAGGGAGAGAAATGAAACATGAGAGACTTTAGACACAGAAACAAATTGAGGGACTTGGAGGGAGGGGTGGGGGGTGGGAGAGCCTGGTGATGGGTACTGAGGGCATCTATTGCATGGAGCACTGGGTGTGGGGCATGGGGAATGAATCTTGGAACATTGAAAAATAAAATAAATTTAAAGTAAAAAAAAGATCATACACCATGAAAAGAAAAATTGAAAGAATGCCTTCACCTAACTCTTTTGGAAGTATTTAAATAACACATGAAAATATATTAATCTAAAGATACTAGTATGATTTTCTTATTTTGATTCCCTTTATTTTTTCAGAGAACTTCTAAGTTTCATTCCAATGTAGAGTAACTAAAATATTTTCACAAATTTATTCTTAAAATAAACTATTTCAGGCTGAAAAAAAAGATATGTGCATCTTTTTATTTGCAGCATTATTTACAATAGCCAAGATATGGAAGCCACCTAACTGTCTATTGATACATGAACAGATAAAGATGTGATAGATATATAGATACAATGGAATATTGACTCATCCATAGAAAAAGAATGAGATCTTGCCATTTGTGACAACATGGAAGGACCTAGAAGGAGTAGGTTAAGTGAAATAGGTCAGACAGAGAAAGATAAATGCCCTATGATTTCACTTATATGTGGAATCTGAAAAACAAATGAACAAACAAAAAACAGAAAAAAAACCCATAAATTCAGAGAATGAACTTGCCAGAGGGGAGGGGGGGAAGAGGATGGGCAAAATGGTTGAAAGGTAGTGAATGGTACAGACTTCCAGTTGTGGAATGGGTAAGTCACAGAGATGAGATGTATATCATAGATGGTAGCCTCCTTTGTAGTGAGCATAATGTCCTATATAGAGTTGTTGATCACTATGTTGTGTATCTGAAAGTAATGTAATATAAGTAATGTAAGTCCACATACTTCAGTTAATTTTTAAAAGACACATTGAGGGGTGCCTAAGTGGCTCAGGCAGTTAAACATCGGACTCTTGATTTTGGCTCAGGTCATGATCCCAGGATCATGAGATTGAGCCCCCCTTTGGGCTCTGTGCTGGGCGTGAAGTCTGCTTGGGATTCTCTCTCTTCCACCCCCCCTACCCCTCCCTGCACCCTCTTTCTAAACACACACACACACACACACACACACACACACACACACACACACACACCACAGTCTTCCCCCTGAGGGCTTTAGAAGACCTAGAGTGTGAGGGTATGGGGAGGAGGAGATGCAACGAGTAATGATGGCCTATTGGGTTTCCTGCGAAAAAAATACCCTTATAGTCCACAAAGTGGCTGAGGGAGTGGGTGGGGGAACTTGGGATCAGCCTTTGTTTTGTTTCCCCACATTTTTTTAGTAGTTGACACACAATGTTACATTCGTTTCAGGTGTGCAACATAGTAATTCAATGAGTTTATGCATTATGCTGTGTTGGCTACAAGTGTAGCTACTGTCTCTTACCATACATCACTATTACAGTATCATTGGCTATATTCCTTATGCTGTGCCTTTTATTTCCGAGACTTAGTCATTCCATAACTGGAAGCCCATATTTGAAGATGGACATGGTAGAGGTGGAGGGGTGTATGATACCACTGGTTCCCTCCCCCCCACTGGCACCAGAGCCTACCTGACCCAAACTCAAAGTATTTAATGCTCTTCCTTGTTTGTTCTAATTCCACACCATATAATTACCAATGGAAGTTGCTACAATTTATGACATGTTTTATGATTAAAAACATGAGCACCATTTCTGCTACTAACTTGCTCTGTGAGTTGTTTAACCTTTCTGCACCTCACTTTACTTGTCTGCTTCAAAAATGGTTATAAGATTAAATTTTAAAAACACATGTAAAATTCTTAGCTCAGTCCTGGCATGTGGTAAGCACTCAGCAGTACCTTTCGGTGCATTAGGGTCTGTAGTCTAGGGGCTTTACATACACCATCTCTGTGATCTACACTCCTCGACTCCCTTTCCATGTTCCACCAGGCTGGCCAGGCACCCAGTTACCCTTAGGGGGCCCTAGACACCCTTTGCCCACCACAGCACTTCCCCGGAGTCCAGCCTCACTTCCTCTTTCCCTTCAGACATAACTGCTCCATTTCCTATATCCTAGTCATTACTTCTTTTTTTTCTCCACAAGGTGGCACCAGAGAATGGGAGGAGCCAAAGAGCTAAGCAGAAACTTCGAAGAGACAGGAATTCTGAGAAATTTCCTGGATTGCCAAACAAGAAGTTTTTATGTGAGAAGAGGTTTTGTCTCTTGTCTTTTTGAAGCCTGCCCCAAACCAGACTTCATGGACTGTCATAGTCCACAAATCAGGTTACAGCCCTGCCCATACTTTTCTTTCATCCTTCCCTCACTCTTCCTTTCCAGTTTTTGGGCCAGGAGGCTTCAAGACAAAGTATGCATCTGAAAAACTTTCCAAAGGTTCTCTGAATCCTCTTAATCCTCTCTGCCAGGAGACAGATGTTCCACCCACACTTCTAACCTCTCTCTGTTTTCCCAAATTCACTCAGCTGGTACTTCCTGGATGTCCCACTGAGGGACAGGTCAATGACATGGGAAATCGCAGAAGGGAAGACAGATAGCTAAGGTTGGTTAGATTTTCAGGTCACCTTGGCTCGGGAATCCCCAAAATTCTACAGTTTGAGCATTTTGTCTTATACCCTAGAACATTATTGGAATAAAATGTTATCCAAAGGGGCGCCTGGGGGACTCAGTTAAGCATCTGCCTTCGGCTCAGGTCATGATCCTAGGGTCCTGGGATGGAGCCCCGCACTGGGCTCCTTGCTCAGCAAGGAGCCTGCTTCTCCTTCTCCCTCTGCAGCTGCTCTGCCTGTTTGTGTGTGTGTATGTGAGTGAGCTCTCTCCCTCTCTTTCTCTGTCGAATAAATAAATAAAATCTTTTTAAAAATGTGACCAAAAAAATGTGACCCAAAGATAAGATAGACCCTTAGTGGAGTTCAGGGTGGAGGGAGAGAATCAAGAAAATAGATATGAGAAAAAGAGGTGGATAGAGAGTACTTAGACTGCTTCAGTGTCTACAGCTGTAAAATGGCGATCACAATAGTTGCTATTACATAAGGTTCTTGTAAATAATAAAAGAGTTTACTTCTTGTAAAGCAGTTGTAACAATACCTGGCATGTAGAAAGTGCTATTTTAATTTTATTTTTTAAGATTTATTTATTTGAGAGAGAGAGTGGGGCAGAGGAAGGAGAGAGAGAATCTCAAGTAGACTCTCTGCTGAACACAGAGCCCAAGTGGGGCAAGATCTCATGCCCCTGAGATCATGACCTGAGCCAAAATCAAGAGTTGGACGCTTAACCAGCTGAGCCACCCAGGGGCCCCAGAAAGTGCTATCTTAATTTATAGAATTGCAATACTACAATTATTTCATTATTACCAGTCCTTGGTTATACTGTAGCCCTCCAGAGGGGTTGCTTTAGGAGGCTGACCTTTTCCTGGTTCTCAGTTACTTCAGGGATTTCAGATCCCTACTCATCCTGATCTCTTTCTGATATACCACAGGATCTATGACCTCCTCCTCTAAAATGTCGTTGTTGATGAACCGCCACTTTTAGCTAAAATCACTGGGCAGCAAGAGGGCTGGGGATGAATAAACAGAGAGTTGTCTCAAAAAGTCAACATATGGCCTATTGGTGGGACAAGCCCACTGTTAGATGTCAGAGTGAGGAATTTTTAACACCAAAAAGAGACCTAGAACCTTCTCCCTGATCCCATTTCCCCCATTCTTTCTGGTTAGTAACTCTAGCCATTGGACTTCCACAGCAGCTTTCCATGCTGGCCTGAGTGATTCTTTCTTCACCCCACCACACCATGTTATCATGCGCTGCTTTCTGTGACTCGACTATTTCTAGGAGGTTGAGAAATGTGAAATGTTTAAAGCCATACAGTAAAAACCATCATCTTAACAGAAAATGCTTCAACCAAGAGGTGGGAGGACACTGCTTAAAGTCACAAGCCAGTGTGTTCATTTCTTCTTGAGGGCAGGTACCCTCAACATTAGTATTAGTGTTTCTCTCTCTATAGCATCTTATATGGTGGAAGGCCAATGATATTATAGAAATAGAACTTGTTCTAAAGTCAGAAAACTTGCATGTCCTAGGTTGAGTCACCACGCTCTTTAGACTTGTTTCTGCTTTTATAATATGAGGTAAATCATTCCTAATTTATCTTCTTTACAGAGCATGGCCAGGATGAAGTAAGAGGATGGGCACAGATGTTACTTATAATCCAGGAAGTGTCAGCCAAACTGAGGCACTTAATGGGTCTGAGATAGGCATAAACTACCAAGCAACTGTTCTCTAAATGAATATAAGTCTTCGTCTGCCATAAGGCCACCAGCAAAGTGACCAGGGCCTCAAAAGGCAAGGGCATAGGCAAGGTATCTCAGGGAATGAGGTTATAGGTTTCAACAAAAATTCTCAGTCATAGTAGCCCTCCCCCCCAGGAATTGGGCCCTCCTACCTCTTCACAATTTACTAGCATGCCCCAAGGGCAAACGCACTGCACAATTGGTAGGGTGTGATGCAAGGGGCACCATGATCTTTGCCATTATCTTTGTGGGATGTGTGACTAGCGCCCTTTGGTGAGCAACTCCAGGAATAAAATGTGACTGGTGCCCCCTGCCTGTACTCTATTCCTGTGTCCATACACAAACTATTTCCTTTCCTTGGAATGTCCTGTTCCCATTTTCCCCACCCATGCAAATCCTCCCCATCCACTGAGGTCCTGTTCAATGTCTAAATCCCCACAAATCTCTCTCTGATTTCCCTAGCTGAAGTTGACCTCTTGCTTTTATGAACATCTGACATGTCCAAAGTGCTGTCCTAATTTATCTAATTATAGCACTAATCTTATTTTAAAAAGATTTTATTTCTTAATTTGAGAGAGAGAGTGAGCGCACAAGCAGGGGGAGAGACAGAGGGTAAGGGAGAAGCGGACTCCCTGCTGAGCCAGGAGCCCAACATGGGGCTTGATCCCAGAACCTGGAGATCATGACCTGAGCTGAAGGCAGACATCCAACCATCTCAGCCACCCAGGCACCCCTACACTTACCTTATTATTAGCAGTCTTTGGTCACACTGAAGCATTCCGGACAAGGTGCTAACTCTTTCTTGACTCTCAGTCACTTCAATCTCTCAAGATTCCTGTTTACTACTCACCCTCAAAGTCAACACCTCACAATTTAACATGTTTAAATGTTCTCTAGTTTTTTCATGTACTTCAGTCTTCTGTCCTTAACTGTTAAGTAGCAGAGGGCAGGGACCAAGTCTTAGATTCCTCCTGGCATAGTGATTAACATAAATAACATTACAGGAATAATAAGAGGTATTACTTATTGAGCACTTGCAATGGGTCAAGCGCATCAAATGAGACATGCTTTAAATAAATATATGTCATTCAATCCTCATGGCAACCTCGTGAGGCAAGTACTATTCATCATTTTTCACAGATGAGGAAACTGAGGTTGAGGGAGGCAAGCTAACTGGCTGCAGTGGTCTTGCTGAACAATTATCCTCCTGTTTCTCAAAATGTGTTCTGCATCAACCACCTACATTAGAACTATTTCAGGTGTACATAACAGTTATACACCCCCTCGAGCTGAGCTGAATCAGAATCTCTGAGGATAGACTCCAGCAATATTGGAGGTTTTATCTGGGTAGTGGACATTGGACTGAGGTTTGAGAACCATTGTACTATGCTTAACAGGGGCATGCTCGCTGATACAGAATCATGCATGTAAATAAAAACATACCCATCAACACATAATATTTTACATCAGAGTGCTCTTTAGGTATCAGTGAGAGAACATTTCTATCAGGTCTTCCTTTCCAGTAAAATCATCATGAAAACCTGAAATTCTCATCATGAATTACACATTCCTGCCTCCATAGGAAAATGGGTATGAAAATATCTTGGCTTAGGTGGATCCACTTAGCAGTGGAGGGTGGCTGGCCGGCCACCTTGACTCAGAGTTTATCCAGCCCCCTTCCGACCCCACACACTGCATAATCTGTCCATGAAGTTATGTCATAAGCTTAACTTCTAAAGAAGATAAAGGTGCAAAAGAGGCACACTGTATATCAGAGTCTTCGTTTAGCTAATTCTTAACTGTGTGGACTTGAACACATTATCTCTCTTGCTTTAGTTTCTTTATCTTATTTCTTTAAAATTCTTATCTCAATTTATTTAAAATTGAGACCATAATAACAATAGTACCCATTTTATAAGATTGTTCTGAAGGTTAAGTGAGCTAAGACATCTAAAGAGCTTGAATTCTAAGTCATAGAACAAGAACTTGCCAAGTTGTACTCAAAGTTAGTATAAGCAGTAGTGGTTATCAGGTTTTGAGCTACTATCCAGACCTTGATTCCAGCTGGATTACAAGTAGGTCCCTAGACAGAGAACCCTAGAGAGCTTGTCAATATGGTGTGGGAAAATATTATTTTAAATATAACCTGGGATGGGAGAAAAAATAAAGATATTATTTTGCTTAGCACTTCCTCCTGTGTGATAATAGTATAACTTCATATTTATTTTATGATAGGCAGCTTTACTGCAAAAAAATTCAGTGGACGCATTTGCTGGCCCTGGCACATGTTGCCAGGTATGAGATAAAGTGAGGAAGATGGCATCAGAATGAGAAAGCAAGGAAGAAAGGATGTACATGTCCAAATTCCTCACATAGAATTGTTAGGGTCAGGTGTTTTCTGAAATTCATAATTAGGAGGTATTTTATACTGGTAATCCAGAGTCTTGGGATAAAGTCCTGGGATCGAGCCCCACATCAGGCTCCCTGCTCAGTGGGAAGCCTGCCTCTCCTTCTCTCACTTCCCCTACTTGTGTTCCCTCTCTAGCTGTGGTTCTCTCTGCCAAATAAGTAAACAAAATTAAAAAATAAACAGCTTAAAGACTAAAAAGTGCATCACATCAGTTTGGGTCAAGTTTTGGTGGCAAACTAATGAAAACTTTAGATTTTTACAAATTACTGAATTTGGGGATTACTACAGTGGATCATGATCCATGGTTGGGTAGGTCAAAAATAAGAACAATGGAAATTAGTTGAAATTTACTAATGGGACCATTCCAAATATTCCTAAGTTGTGGATTGGAGGCCCATTTTGCACTTTCTCCAGCCAGACATTGCAATCTTCCTCTAGCCTGGTGTCCCCAAAGTGCGTATGACTTGAGTATAAGGCTGTGGATCAGCCTCAAGGCAAAGTTATTCCCGCTATACATGCAAAGAACATGATCTCGAGATAGCAGAACCTCATACACCAGGGCCAAGTGTTGACCATAGGTTGCATCAGGAAGCCAAGGACTAGAACAGAGCAGCTCTGGCTTGCTTTTTTTAATGTACTGAGTTCATGCACTAGATTTTATCTGTAGAAAGGGTATTACTTTGTAGTCAAAGAATATGTCAACCATATTATTGGAAAAGTACATTGAATTGTATGACTGAAATTTTCTGAGAGTAGAAACTAAATGTTCTCACCAAGAAAGAAAAAAAAAGAAAGAAATACAAATATGTTAAGTAGTAAATGTGTTAATTAACTCAGTGGGTAGAGGCAATCTCTCACAATGTGTGTGTATATCAAACCAACACATCATACACTTTAAATATTTTACAATTTTACTAAGTTTATCTTAATAAAGCTGAAAGAAGCAGGCCTCTGATTTTATTCTATTTTAAGTTTGTTGAGTTCTTGGATGCATGGATTTGTGTATTTCATCAAATGAGAGATAATTTTGGTCATTATTTCCTGAAATATTCTTTCTGCCCATTTTCTGTTTTTTCTCCATCTAGGACTCCCATTATAATTATGTTGGTCTACTTGATGGTGTTCCATCGGTCCAATAGGAGTTTACCCTGCTATACAGAAGGCAGAAAAATAATCAATCCCGCTTGACCTCAGCATATAAACTTCCTAAAGGAAGATGTGGATGCCTGATACAATGCAGATAAACCAAGTCAAAAACAGGTTGTGGAAATTATGGAAAGTTGGCTTCAAGTTCCCTTAGAAATACTGTCTGCAAGGCTGGTCCTTAGGTAGAGGGAAAAAAATATGGAGGTCCATGTCAGTGATCATCTACCTTTCTTCTATGTCCTTAGCCTTCATATGTACAACACACCATCAGTGATTTTCATTTTGCACTCATGAAGGGATTATGATGGAGGAGGTGCCCTACAGCTACATGTAACCCCATGAAGCTTATTGTATACCCTCTGTGGGTACTCTCAATCCCTCACAGGTTCAGATAACTTTAGTAAATGACATAATGGAAACCAAACATATTCCCACCACTAAGTCCTTCCCACATCAGACTGCGCCAAAGTTCAAAATACCTATCAAAAGTCATTCCTGAAGGCTAAGGTATTTTGAGGCAGCAAGATAAACCAGGGGGGAAAACTTCCACTGAGGGTCAGACATATTTAGGTTCTAATCTCATCCCTGCCCCTCATTATATGAGTGACTTTAAGAAAAATCACCTAACCTCTCTGAACATGTTTCCTCAACTGTAAAAAGGGGATAAGAAGAAGAAACATTTTACAGAGTAATGAGAATTAAATGAGACAACGTTTATAAAGTCAAGCGGTGAAGATGAGATGTAAATCTCACAAGCTTACTACAAGCAAAGCAGTGGCATGCAAACATAATGGGAGATTGAAATAAGATAAAACTGGATTCAAAACGTGGCTCTGCTTTTACTAGCCCTGTGGCCCTTTTGAGGTTTTTAAATTAGCATGACTGGTTTTCCTTGTCTGTGTAGTGGGGATAAGAAGACTTATCACAAAGGATGTGTTGTGAAGGCCCAGTGGGAGAATATAAGTAAAATCAGACCTATGTACATTTATTCCACAAATATTTATTGAATATATAGGGAGTATAATAGAAGAGCTCAGCAAATGGGAGTTCTCATCCTTTGTAAAGTTTTCCAACTTGTACCACTTCAACTCAGACAGCTTGTAAAAGTTTCTCTCCTTTAAGAAGTGTGTATTCACTTTCTTGAGGGGTACCAGCTCCCTATTCGCTCGCCAGTTCTTTCCTTTCCCGTCAGTCTCCTGTGTTTGCCCTGCCCCTTCTCACCTAAAATTCTGAGACATGGAAGACATCACTGGTCTTAATTCAGTAGTCAACCTCTTGCCCTGGTTCCTTCCCTGTATTGTGCCTACTTTGTTTGGAGGAAACTTCTTTGCTTTTAACCATTTTTATGAGAACTTTATTCACATATAATTAATGAATTACTATTATTCCACATCCTAATCAGCTGGTCTCTTAAGTCTGCTCATAGACTAAGCTGCCAACCCTGAATGCATTTCCTTTGTTTAACCCTGGGCACCAATGAAACATCTAATGCAAGACATAGCCTGAGTGCCTCACTTTGGACTTGGAGTCTTTACCCTAATTTCACACCAAGCCTTTAGCCCTAGCCCCAGAGGGACACCTTAACTCTACCCACAAACTGAGCCCCTTTCTGGACTTAACACTCCAAAGGCCTTAACCCTGATTCAGTGGAGTCCTTGGGTCTAGTCACATACTCACTGTCAATGCCTGATCCAAGAGTAAATACCTATGACTGGTATCTGACTGGGTCTCTAGCTTTGACCTCCTATTGAACTGTAACTATGCCAGCTGAGAAGCCCTCTCATGATACAGAGATCCAACCTATCATCAGACATGGCCTGTAACAGGCTGAGTGTCAAGCCTGATCCACAAACTGTGACCTAACTCTTGGATATACTTAAAATCCTACACTGACTACAAAATGAGTGCTCAGCATTGATACTGACAGAGCTCTAACCCTGACCACAGACTGAGGCTTTAACTTGGTCACAGCCCGAGATTTGATCTTGGAAACCAACCCAGCTACAATTTCCACAGACTTAGCACTGATCAGGAAATGATCAGTGCCCCAACACTGGCAAGAGAATGACCACTAAACTTGGCCTCATACAGAGACAAAAACATGTACAGAGGCTGAACTCTAAACTTGGACAAATACTGTGCCTTATCCTGGCCAAGAAGTGGAACAAAATCTTCCAAAAAACTTGAGAATATATTCTCACCACATCATATGCCTTAATCCTGCCACAGAACCCTGAACATAGCCACAGCCTGGGGCTTAACTCTGTTCAAAACTCAAATTATGAACCTGGCCAGAAACTGGGTTCATAAATCTGACCACAGAATAATTCACTGAACCTGAGACAGACAGAGCCTCATCAATGGCCACAGATTTGGCCCTAAATCTTATAGCCTCTAACTTCTTAAACTGAGTCTCTGGCCACAGACTGAATTCTTAACTCTCAACACGGACTGAGCCCATAAGCCTAACCTCCAACCTGAGTTTTCACCCTAAAAACAGAACTGATCCTCCCCAAATGGTTAGTGACTGAGCCTGAGTCTTTGACATAGACTAAACCCTATATCTGGCCAAATGCTAGTCCCAGACTGAATCCAACTGCAGATTTAACCTTAACTCTAACCACAGACAGACTCCCAATACCAGAAACTGAACAGCGTGGTAACCCTGGGCTGGAACTGAACCCAAGGCTTGAACATGAATTAAGGACAAAATGAAACAAATACTTTTCATATCCTTTGTGTGAAACCTAGCAAGAGATTTAATTTTAAACATGAACACAGAGGCAACCCACCAAGGCCAAGATCTGATCCCTATTCCTGGCCACATATTGAGCACCACCCTGGGATGAAAAAGGTAAATCCTGTCCACAATCTGAGACCCAAAGTCTGAAGCTTATTTCTGGCTAAAGAATAATTCCTCACACTGCAAGTTTGAATCAAAAGCCTCCTTGTATTACTAGGCCTAATGGCAGGCTGAGACTGAGTGCTAACCTTTGTCACAGACTGAGCCTTAAACCCATAAACAAAGTTCACCATATTAATGACCACAGAATGTGTCCTAGCACTAGCTTAAGGTTGAGCAATCTGTCTGGCCACAAACCTAATCCTAAATTGGGAGAGATATACCCATGACCCTGGGCACAGTAAAGGCACTAAAAATTAGCACAGATTGAACTCTACTACTGATACCAGAATGCCAGCTATGCTAGCCAGAGTCTAAATCCCAAACTGACAACAGGACATGAACACTCTGAACTCAAACCCTGGCAATAGCCTGAGTCTCTAAACCTGAACATAGACTGGATCCTATGTGTTGCCTAGTTGCACACTAACCTTATTTGTAGACTGACATGTAACATCAACAACCTATACGAGAAATGTGTTTATACTCAGCCCTAAAACCTTCTTCATAGTAAGCCTTAATCTGGCCACTTGTAACTCCTAAACTCTGGTAAAAGCTTAATAGGATACAAAAATCAGTTGCATCTCTATATATTAACAATGAAATATCTGAAAATAATATTTGGGAAACTCCCATTTGTAAAAGCATCAAAATAATAAAATACATACAAATAAACTTAATCCAGGAAATGAAAGACTTGTACACTGAAAACTATAAAAACACTGATGAAAGAAATTCAAGCATTATCAAATAAATAGAGAAACATCCTTGGCTCATGGATTGAAGCATTAATATTGTCAAAACGTCCATACTACTCAAAGTGATCTACAGATCCAGAGCAATCCCTATAAAAATCTCAATGTCATTTTAAGCAGAAATTAAAAAACCAATAATAAAATTCACAGGGAACTGAACAGACGGTTCTCCAAATGGCCTTATATAAATTACCAACAGGTATATTATACGCAATTAATGAATCATTGAACACTACATCAAAAACTAATGTACTATACAGTGGTTAACTGAACATTAAAAAAAGAAAAAAATTAAAAGATGGTCATTGTCACCAATTATCAGGAAAATGCAAATTGAAACCACAATGAAATGTCACCTCTCAACTGTTAGGATGGCTATTATAAAAAAGGCGAGACATAACAAGTGTTGACAAGGATGGAGAAATTGTACACTGTTGGTGGGAATGTAAAATGACACAGCCACTATAGAAAGCAGTATGGAGGTTCCTCAAAAATTAAAAAAAAACTACCCTATAATTCAGTGGTCTCATTTCTGTGTATATATCCAAAGGAAATGCAATCATTATTTCAAAAATAAATTAACATACCAATGTTCACTGCAGCATTATTCACAACAGCTAAGATATAGAAACAACCTAAATGTCCATTGACAGATGAATGGATAAAGAAAATGTGGTATAGAAATACAATGGAATATTATTCAGCTTCTAAAAAAGAAGGAAATTCTACCATTTTGATAGTAGAGATGAAATGTAGAGGACACTATACTAAGTAATAAAACCAGTCACTTAAGGACAAATATTGCACGATTCCACTTATATAAGGATTCTAAAATAGTCAAACTCAAAGAAGCAGAAAGTAGAATGGTGATTTCGAGGGGCTGGGGGAAGTGAGTATAATGTTTCAGTTTTGCAAGATGAATAAGTTCTAGATATCTGCTCCACAGCATAGTGCCTATAGTTAAAATTACAGTATTGTGTACTTTAAAATATGTCAAGAGGATAGATCTCATGTTAAATGTTCTTACTGCAAAACACACACACATACACAAACAAGGACATTTCTGAAGGTAATGGATATTTTAGGGCCTTAATTATGGTGATGGTATTATGGGTACAGACATATTCCAAACTATTTGAAATGTATACATTAAATATGTAGAATTTTTGTGTATCGATTATACCTCAATAAAGCTTTTAAAAAATGGAAAGATCATTGCCCATGATTTTTGTTACTTTAACCAGGAAAACAAATTTTTCCATAAATCAAACCATATTTCCTTTTGTGTCTCATTGATATAAAAAAATAGCAACTGAGAAAAAGTAGTGTTAGCTTTTAGAGTCTGCATTTTGAGGAATATAAAGCAAGGGGATGTTTTAAATGTATTGGGTTAACCAATCAACAGTATTGACACAGAAGACAAATATCATTATTAAAGAATTTATTTAAAATGTTTGATAAGTTGTCCCAAAACTCAGTGCAGCTACCGATCAATATAGGGATCCTTCAAGTATCTAATTAAGCAAAAAGTATGTGTATCGTATATGGAATAATACTGGAATTACATCAGTGAAAATGTTAATAGACAATTAAATCCTTGATCAGATGGCACTAACAGCTGCACTCAGTGAACAGAAACTCTACACAGAGTCATAATAGGACCACTATCGGCAGAATCAACTCTGACACAGGCCAAGTGGAAGTGCTAACACAGGTCACTGACTGAGCTGTGCTCTGGCTACAGAACAAGGTACAACACTGGCCACTGCATGAGTTAGCTCCACAGATCATTCCTGATAGGGGCTATCAACGAAGACAGAACACTGACATTGGCTAAAGCCAGAAATTACACCTTGGGCTGTCTCTGGCCTGATATTCATCCAAAATCCTGCTCATATGCATAGCTGAAATCCTGGTCACAATCTCTACACTCCTATTATACATGGATGAAATGGTAACTTCAATCTGAGACAAAACTCCAGGGCATATCACAGGTAATGACCTAAAATGACAAAAGATTGAACATTAAATTGACTCATTGACTGCCTTAACACTAACCACACATTAACCACACTTTAACCATGAACACAAATTGTCACTTTACCTGATAAAAGACTGATCATAAATCCTATTTAAATTATTATTTAGCCTTTTCCAAGGCAACAAAATCAGCATGAACAGCAGCCTCTGGCCAAGCCATAACTGGTCTTTGTTGATTTCCAAGTCTAGAAATAAAAATGTTGATTCCAACAATGACCAAAAAACCAAAGTCAAACCTTGAGCTGAGCCCTATCCCTGGTTGTGGTTCATCTAAGGCTGGCCCACAGACAGATCTGACATTAATTTTATAATGAGGCCTCTTCCTACGTATAGACTAAATCTTCATATTGGCCAAAATTTGAACCCAAATCTTATATATTGACTTCCCATTGAGGTATAATCCAGGCCATACTGGAATAATGACAGCTTCTAAGTGAGCTTTCATACCAATCAGAAACAGACTCTGATCCTTGACACAGATTGAACCATGGCTATACTTCTGGGGCCTAATGTTGATATCAGGTTGAGCCTTAAATTTGCTTACATGGTCCTCTAATAAGGGATCCACACTGACTTGTAAAGATAGCAACAGACTGACTAAGCCTTAACTCAAGTAACAACTGAAGCAAAAAAACATTCCACATTATAAACCTGAACCATGACAATGACTTGAACTTTACACCAGCTCTTGACAAAACCTTAGCCATGGACTACTGATTGATCTATAAATGCTGCAAGACTAAGATACCCTGGGACATTATTTCACAAATTCATCTTCTTAGACTGAAGTTTTTCTTTTCCTGGATATATTTTAAGGCATAATTTCTACCAAAAATAGATCAAGAGTCTCACCTTTGTATGTCTAACACACATACACACATATATACACATGCAATCTAATAAGCCTTGCAGAAATACTACTTGTCACAGCTATGTGCTTTAATTATTAATCTTGTTTCTTGATATCCCCCCCCCAATTAGAGTATAAGCTCCAAAGGAAAGGGATGTTATCTGTTTTTTCTCCCACTTCTCTATTCCCAACATCTTGAATTATGCCTGGGAAGTTGTAGGTACTCAATAAATATTTCTTGAATGGATGAATGAGTAGTTCCTTGTTACTCTTCTTTCCTCTTATTTGACCTCTTTGTGTTATATTCTAGTACTTATACTTTATTTTCTCTTGGTTCATCTATGTGGTGATTTCTTCTCAGCTTCCTCTGAAGACAAGGAAGCTTGACTTCCTTTACCTTTTCCTTCAATATAGTTATTTTCTAGAATTACAACTTAATCTTTGTCCTTCTAAAAATTACTATTCTAAACACTCTCTGAGTGAAATTTAATCCGTATTTGCTCAGTTAACTACCATCTATATACCGATGTCTCTTAAATGTTTAATTCCAACCCAGACCTCTCCCGTGTGCTTCAGACCTACACTTCCTTGCAGACACCAGTTATCTCCACCCAAATGTTTCACAGCCTCCTCAAATTTTAAGTGTCCAAACCTAATTTCTCCTACCCTTCATAAAACTTGTTACTCTTTCTGGGTTCCCTATCTAAATGAGTGGTATGACCGCATACTCAGTCTTCCAAATCAGAACTTGAGAGTCCCAAGACACTCCTTCCTTCCCCTCACTTTCTATATCCAAATTATAACCAAGTCCATCTGATCATACCATATCTTTGCTTAAGATCCTTTGATAGTTCTCTACTAACTTCAGGTTAAAATTTGAACTCATTGGTGTGGACTCCTATTCCTGCCTGATATAGGTTTTTTTTGTGTGTGTGTGAGGGTGGGGGGTGAGGGAGGAGGTGTTTTCGGCACTTTCTCACATTCTTTTTTTTTTTTTTAAAGATTTTATTTATTTGACAGAGAGAAACACAGCCAGAGAGGGAACACAAGCAGGGGGACTGAGAGAGGGAGAAGCAGGCTTCCCGCCGAGCAGGGAGCCCGATGTGGGGCTCGATCCCGGGTCTCCGGGATCATGACCTGAGCCGAAGGCAGTCGCTTAACCAACTGAGCCACCCAGGCGCCCCACTTTCTCACATTCTTAATCCTCAGTAGGGAATATGGTTGACCTCCCTACCCCAGATACCTTACCAGTTCTTCAAGTCTCACCATTCAATCATGGCTTCTTCCAGAAGTAGAATGAGTTCTTCCACTTCTGTGGTCCCATAGAACCCCATGTAGATGGGCGCCTGGGTGGTTCAGTTGTTAAGCAGCTGCCTTCAGCTCAGGTCATGATCCCGGAGTCCCAAGATAGAGCCCCACATTGGTCTCCCTGCTTGGCGGGAAGCCTGCTTCTCCCTCACTCACTCCCTCTGCTTGTGTTTCCTCTCTAGCTGTGTTTATCTCTGTCAACTAAATAAAGTCTTTTAAAAAAAGAACCCTATGTAGACCTTCTTTAGAGCACTTTTCACATTGTATACTCCATCTCCTCTGGTAGATTATGAGCCACTTAAGGGCAAGAACTGGTTTCGAATTCTGTAGCAATAGTGTCTAGCCCAGAGCCTTGAACAGTGAATTATTCAATCCATTAGGTCCTGTTATTTTTCCACTTCTCTTTTAAAATTGTAGCAATTGCCTCACGAAAATGCAATCCCTCTTTCTTTGCATTCATTCCACTTGTGAGTCAAAAAGTTGTCCTAATCAGTAAAATTGTAGTAACCCGACTGAATGATCCATTTACCTATAAGGATTCATCTCTAATGAAGAAAAAAAGTCAAAAATTAGGAGGGAAATCAACCTTAATAAACCATTTTCCTCAATCTTTAAATGGCTAGAAAGTGCTAGATGTCTCCATCTATTTCTTTATCTACCTCTTTTAACACATCTTTTACTAAAACAATAGTTTATTTCTTCTTTTTAAAAAAGATTTTCTTTATTTATTTGACAGACAGAGAGACGGGGAGAGCACGAACAGAAGCAGGGCGAGTGGGAGAGGGAAAGCAGCCTTCCCACTGACCATGGAGCCTGGTGCGGGGCTCTATTGCAGGACCCTGGGATCATGACCTGAGCCAAAGGCAGACTTAACGACTGAGCCCCCCCCCCCCGCAGTCCCCCTAAAACAAGTTTCTTAAAGAAATATACATTTATTTCTTATTATTCAAGTTATATTCTCTATCTGTTCTAAATTGTTGAATTAAACCAGTGATGTGGCAACTGTTCTTCGTGGCAACAATGTGGATTTCTTATGGGTTAAGTGGGCTTCTGCTGGACTGACAGATCACATTGCTATGCCTCTTATGATACTACTTCAAAGGAAACTGTGATACCCTACTAGAAACATAGTATACATTTCCCCAGAACGTTGTAAGTGATTCTATTGCAGATGGTTCACACAGAACACACTATGACAGCTTTAAAGGACCAGTTATTCTAAGTTTATCAGAGCATAAATAACATTTTTTAAAAGTCAATCAAAACTTAATGAGAATTTAAAATCACATAAAGTGCTTCTCCTAAAATGCTAATAGCTTAACCAATAGTAAAATAAATCTAGAACCTTCATCTACTCCCACAAGCACAACCCCATACCCTAAGAAGGGAAATTCTGTAGAGCACTGCACTGCAAACTACAACACCCACAATACCCTCCTCAACATGAACTCGGGGATGATCCGACTGGAGGTAGGAATTGTGGGTATACAAAAGAAATGCTTCAACTCCATCTCCCACAATCCTCCGTCTTCACTCTAGTTTCTCCGCCAATCAGTATTGGATCCCCCAGGAAGAACAGCCTCCAGCGACCTAAAACTACATTTCCCATGAGGACAAGGGATTGGGCCTCCGGCTTCCCTGGTGACCAATAGGAGACGCTGAAGCAGCCTCGAGGTGGAGGAGAGTCCAGCCCCGGGCCTGAGTGCCTGGCTTAAGCCGGTTCGCCCAAGGCCGGGAGTTGGGAAGACAGTTGCTTGGCGTGGGGCGCTGCGAGGGCGCTCTACTCTCAGAAGCTGTCACGTCGGCCCGATTTTCCTCGGCTGTATAACGAGTAGCCTTCGGTAGCCGGGGAGCTGGAGGTCAGAGAGGCAGAAAGCCCGAGTGGCTATGGCTGGGGACAGTGGGACCAGGGAGGGCTAGGGAGGAGGGTGCTTCCGGGCCGCTGTCTTCAGCGTCTAACTCCGCCCAGCTCCGCCTCTGCCGGGGAGGGGGTTGCGGGACTGGGAGTAGGTTGTGGGATTTTGAGCTTTCCACACCGGTTTCCTGGAGCTTCCAGCCCCGGGAGCACGTCCTGTCTTCTCCTTTTTCTACCTCGCCCGCTCCCTTTTTTTCCTCACAACCGTCTGTCCCCGCTCCCGTCCGGTGCCACCTCAAAGATTTGAAGTTAGGGTTCTCGACTGGGGTCTTCCTTAGATGACGTCTGGACTCCCTTCTTACTACTTGGAGGAGTTGGGTGATTTCTTTCCTCTCTTCCCTCAGTTTACATTTCAGATTTGGACACACACCACTCCCAATGCACACAGGCCTCAATTTCCTCTGGGGGCGTGGGACTTCCTCGCCACGCCTAGGGAGTGACTTTCTGGCCAAATTTTTACTTTTTGCTTCCTCGCTGGTGAGATGAAGATCGTAGCCTTCTCTTTTTTGGCCCTTCTAGCCACCCACCCCCTTCCCTGACTAGATCTTTGGAGTGGAAAGGGTTTCTCCTCAATTTCTAGAAGGGGTGGGGAGCAGTAGATAGAAATTTCCCTTTTGAGAAATATGGGTTAAGGTTCAGGGCAGTGTTTTGGCAAGAGGCAAAGGCAAGTTAGACGTCTTAAAAAATGAGCGCTTTCAGGGTTTCCAGCATGGACTGATACAGCACTAATATTGACAGTGATTTAGGGGGCATACCGACTGCAGAATAAAGTGGACTGTATCAATTATTTTATTATTACAAAAGGGAGCAAAAAGTCTGTAATACTAATGGGGTTGGGAGTTGATCTATGAAAGGTCAAGCCTAACGCTGGAAGTGCTGTAGGCTTCACATTGTCCTCTGTCTTCCAGACCAATCCTGGTAGGCTTTGTGGAGGAGGTGAATTTTAATTTTGGCTCCAAAGGAGTAAAGAAGATATGAAATGGGCAAAGAGGAGGGAGAAAATGCCTTCTGGTACTGGGACTGGTATCTGAGAAGGACAGATAGAAGAGGGAGCACTTTTGTGAAGGGTGGGTATGCCTGACTGGAATAAAAGGTGTTATCAAGGAGAGATTGCAAAAGAAACTGTTGGAAAGCTTGGGGTCCTAATAACAAGATACTTTAAAGCATCCACATAGTTTGGATATTATTCTGTATCAAATAAAACTGAAGACAAAAAAATTAAGATTGGGTGATTTGTTTTTGTTTTTGTTTTTCTTTTTTATCCTAGGGGAACCTGATTTGCGATCATTTCTTGGAGAACACAAAGAAGTGTGGTGGTATGTTCCAGGTGTGAGTTTAATTTAAACCCAAGAAGAACTTTGCCTTATAGACTGTTTTGCTAGTGTCTACTCTTAGCTACACTCTATAGTTGTCATTTTAAAGCTAGTACTGTGAATTTATTTTTTTAAGTGTTATAAATTATAAAAAATTTTATTTATTAAAATATAATCTATTATTTGTTTCAGGGGTACACGTCTGTGAATCATTAGTCTTACGCAGTTCACAGCACTCACCATAGCACATACCCTCCCCAGTGTCCATTACCCAGCCACCCTATCCCTCCCCGCCCCCAGCAACCCTCAGTTTGTTTCCTGAGATTAAGAGTCTCTTATGGTTTACCGGACTGGGGGGGGTAAATTTATTTTCTTAAGAAATGTATTTGCTGTCCTTATACATCATATTACCTGAATTGTCATTTTATTGGGCGACAATAATGACTATTTTTTGAACCCATGTAATGTTCCAGGCACTATCATAAGCACTTTGTTGCATTATCTTAGGAGTCTTATAAAGTAGGTACTATTTTTCCCAGTTTTCTAGAAGAAAAAAACTAAAAGGCAGAGAAGTGAAACAATTTACTGAAAGTCACGTGGATTGTAAGGAGTTGCGTTGCGGTTTGGATGTATAAATCTCCAGTTTGAAAGCCCATGCTCTCTTTGCCATGGTTTACTAGTCTCATTGTTCACTTTTGTTCTTGAATTTCCATTTGTGGTGAGGAAAGATTATTGTGTTGATCATCCTGGTAGAAACCCAATGATTCACTTTTACTTTCTATGTCAGTATGTGTGTGCAGTAAAGTAACTGCCAAAACCGAATTAGCTTAACCACTATTGCAGCCATAGCTAATTATGTCTGCCAAAACTATAGTCAGTATGGCTATTTCTGAATCAGATAAATTCTTTTTTAATAAACATGTTTTACATGTAGCTATTTGGATCTGGACGGTACTTTAGGTTTTGTTTTATTATAGTTTTTGTTTTAAGTGACTTCTTAGGTCCCTAGGTCTCCTCTGTGACCTTTGCTCACATGGAGTGTTCAGGAAGCAACAGAGTATGAGATGTGAGCTCTCCCTAGGTCTAGCTGGGGAGGTATATGACCATAATTCTGAGATAATGTGTAGTATAACAGAGACACGTACGAAGTGCTACTGGAAGGGTCAAGCAAGTGGTGTGTAAGGGAGAGTCAGGGAGAAGACTTCTGTAAGGGGGTGACCTTACAGGTCTTGAAGGATAATGAGTTTGCCAGGCAGAGAACAGTAGAGGGAAGGCATTCCAGATTAGACAGACTAGTCTGTGAAAGACATGTGGCTATAGAAGAGCAAAGCATGTCCATTTTATATTTGGGAATTCAGTATGGCTGGGGTACAGATTGATTAGGGAAACAAAGGTTTGTAATGGAAAGATGGGTTGGGGCTCATTTGTGAAGTACCTTGAGTGCAGTGCTAAGAAATTTGGATGTGCTCTGGGTGCTTAGGTGGCTCAGTGCTGCCTTGGGCTCCATGCTGGGCATGGAGTCTACTTAAAATAATAATAATAATAATAATAATAATAATAATAATAATAATTTTTTAAAAAAGAAAGAAATTTGGATGTGCTCTCATAGGCCATTGTGTTTCAAACTGTAGAGTATCTGCCAGTGGTGATTATGTTGTACTTCCACAAGCATTTTAAGTTTTAGTAATTATATATTCTGATGTGTCTCATAAAAGAGGAAACTATATCATCAAATCTAAGGTTAAAGAGGAAATGGCTTAGTAAAAATAGTGAACAAGTTTTTTGATTTAAAGACAAATATTAAGTAAATAATAATACGTGTGGTGTGTGAATATGACAATACTCAAATAAAATTTGGGAAATAGTGATTGTAGGCAATAAAAAGCATTAAAATATTTTAGGAGAGGAGCACCAAAAAAGAACCCCACAAAGTTTTACTTTAGAATGCACTAGAGGGGGGCCTGACCAGTTAGGAAGCTAGAGATGATGAAGACCCAAGGGAGCTGCATATGAGAGGAGGAAACAGATATAAAAGAGACATTTAAGGTAGAATTAGTAGGACTTGGTAGAGGTGACTATTATTATTCTGCCAATGTCATCGGAATTATTTTTAAAAGTCTGTATGTCACCTGTCTGTTATCCTTTATATTCTAAGATGTGCATATTATTGTCCAAATTAGGCCATGGACATGATATACATGAAGGTAACAGTGGAGGCTATTTTCATGAATGGGTTCGGATTACATACAGGCATCTTCACTGCCTTACTGAGTGTTCTTGACAGCAGTGGCACAAATATTCAAGGCACTGGTAAGGAATATGAGTGTGATCTGTGACCCTTAGTCATCTGAGGAACTCCTCCTTCCAGACTCAGTTCAAATATCAACCCCTCTTTGAAGCCTTTCCTGCAACTCTCCTGCCCCCACCACTACACACACTTGCAAGCATACATGAAACAATGTTAGGATCCTAGCTTCCATGGAACCCTGCACTTGCCTCTGTCCTAGGCTGCACCACACTTATGATGTGTCAGTCTGTGGATGTGTCTGGCTCTCCCCTAGACTGTGAGCTCCTTAAGGGCAAGGGCCAGGTCTCATTTATCTCCATGCCCAGAGCATCCAGAATAGCTCTTAGCACTTGGTAGATACCCAGTAAATAGTTATTGGATGAAAAAGAATGGATAAATATATTCATATGAGTGTAATTCAGAACTTTGGTACCATAGTGCCAAATGTTACAAGAAGATTAGCTGTTTCCAAATTAGCTGCTTTTTCAGAATAAAGCAGTAAATTAAAGTGACCCGAATGCATAACTTCACTAGAGGTTTCTTTCTTTCTTTTATTTTCATTTTCCTCCACTCTCCTGTGGTCCCCTTACCTTTTGCATTCTCAATTTTCCACCCAGCTACCTGTTCCTTAGGTCTGCTCATTGCTTTGCTCCTCTTGACAGAGTTCACATTGTTCCTGTCCCGATAGTCTGCCAAGGATCCATCCCTCCTCTCCACCCACCAAATCCAGTTGCCTCCATCCTTGAAATCACTCTCAAATGTGTCTCCCACTCATAGATGCTTCTAGGGGGACTGTAATTTGATACAACCTTTCTGGAGAGAAATTATCAGTATGTATCAAAAATCTTAACATTGGACATAGCTTTCAATCTACCACTTCAACTTCTAGGGCCCTATGCTGAGGAAGTAAATGTGCTATTTCCAAAATTCAGCTCTCAGAATATCTATCCCAAGGACAAAAAGAGAAAGGCATAGCATTTTAAAGGTCCCTAATACTAGAGATTTGGAATGACTCAATTATCTATAGAACAGATTACTAAGTAACCATGTGAGTTGATGTTACTAAAAAACACTTAATGATGTTGAAAATTGTTTATGATACATTAAAAGAAAATTCAGGTTATGAAGCTGACAAATTCCAGTTTAAACACACACACATACACATGCACATGGCCACATGCCTACACACCATGCATGCATTCATCAGAAATTATCATTATCCTGTAATGTTAAACATACAAAAATGCAATAGTGGTTTGCTGTAAATGGTACGATAACATGAGTTCTGTTTTTAACCTTTTGCATATTTTTACTTTCTAGTCATCTATAGAAGTATATTTGTTACTTTTTTAACGTTAATAAAATATTTTTCCCATGTCTACCGCTATTATCATTGTCTTAGTTTGGGGCACACCGCCCCCCACACACACACCCTGCAACACACACACACACACACACACACACACACCCCACAGCTTCTGGCCTGGATTACTACTGTCTCCAACCTGCTTCCTTTTCAATCCATTTTCCACCAGTGCTGACAGAATGATTTTTCAGAATCGCAAATCTGAAGCTATCCAGCTCTATATAAAATCATTCAAAGGCTGCCCATTGTCCTCAAGATAGAATCCAAACTTCTTAGATTGGCTTATAAAACTTTTGAAAATC
The DNA here is from genome assembly GCA_004023965.1 of Spilogale gracilis. Lineage (NCBI taxonomy): Eukaryota > Metazoa > Chordata > Mammalia > Carnivora > Mephitidae > Spilogale > Spilogale gracilis. The sequence continues at coordinate 74,567 of PITA01006160.1, forward strand.
AGCTCCCTGCTTTTCTTCCCAGTGTCACTTTTTCCTCCTATGATTTACCTTTTCTTGGTGTCTTCGGCCAATGCCTGGCATATAATAGGTGTTTAGTTAATGCTAGCCAAATGTTGATGTAGACTGTATGGGTTAACTGTTGTGTGCCAGGATTTCATTTCATCCTCAGTAAAAATATTAAATACATGCAATAGTTATCCCTATTTTACAGATGAGGAGAATTAATTTAAATACATAAAAGTGGGAAGAAAAATCATCATAAAGAACATTTTTAAAGGAAAAAATTGAAATCTCCTGCTATAAAACAGTTCTCTTCATTTTCCTGCAGCCTCTGCCAATTTTAGTACACACACAGACTTTGTTCATTCCCTTGGGCAAGTTATATGTGACCACAGCATAGCAAGAACAGTCCAGACTGACGTGATCTCACCGTGTCACAGTTCACATTGTGCTAATGTACAGAAATCTTTCCTTTGTGTACATAACACTCCATGCAGGAGAGACAGAAGAGCTCCAATTGCTCTGTTTTTCTTTCTGTTTTGAAATTCTATGTCTTTTGGGATGGGGATGTCAGCAGAGAGCTACAGAAAACTGTGATAGAATCGAATGTACAAGAAACAATGTGTCTCATGGGAGCCAGTGTCATTGGTTAATTTATTTTTTTAAATGTCACATAGATGTATTTTCCAGCAGTCTCTCCCCAGGGAAGACCTTGGTTGAATTCAACTGTTAATCCTATTTACAGAATGCAGCCCATGCATGCTCTATATTCCTTCATTGTTAAGCGATCTTAGACATATGTAGTGGATTACCATAACGACATACAATGAGGTGAATATGGGATATCTGATTTTTTCTACAAAATGTATCAGTGTTCATATTGTCATTCAGGATCCTGCAGCATGGTCTTTCCTTCATTTGCCTTACAAATAATATCCGTTGTGCAGAAATGGATGCTTTTAAAGGACAGAAGTCCTAAGCATGAATTGTCTAAATAAAATGCTATTACTTTGTAAGGAATTATTGCTTTTAAATACTCCAAGAGAAAGAATCTATAATTCTCTTGTTCCATGATCAAATATGTTGAATACAGAAATTACAGATAGAATTTCAATTCATTTGATGAATTATTGTGGGCTTATTATGTGCAAAGCACTCTGTTAGACACTGCACTAGATACTTATAAATACCCTCTTTTAATGCCTTCCAGAGAGGCAGAGACAGAGATTGATCTAATGTACACACAAGAATGAGTGTGCAAGAGTAAATAACAGAGATTTAACAAGGAGGCCATCATATAAATGAAGATTTACCCAGCCGAAAACTGGGATATGTGCCAGTAGGAACTTCTTTTTTTCCCCCTCTTTTCTCTATGGGATATATAGGCAAAATGAGCTACCAGATAGCTGATAAGCAAATGATAACTTCTCTGTTTACAAACAGTTTGAGAGAAGGAACAGTGACTGTATGTCCAGCCCTGCACAAGTCTGCTAGTGATGTGAGAGTTATGACTTTGTCAGCTTTTCCAGGGTTTCTCTCTGCTGCAGAGATTTGGCAGACACCTCAGACCAATTTTATGTCTCTTAAATCTTCCTCAAGTTAGGCTTGGCTCATAGATTTATATGTTCAAAAAAAGCGAAATGTTTACCAGTTTGACATTTTTGAAGATCAAAACAGACTCAGTTTTGTTTTTTTTTAAATTCAGCATACACCTCGAGTTAGTCTACAGAAAGGGCTAATTGCCTTTGCTGTTTGTTTAAAACAGCTGAAATGTTTACTTTCCAGAAGTGGCAACAGATCATATGTCTAAAGATTTATATTCCAGGCCTCAGTGTTGCTTCCTCTTTTTCTTGCCTACCAGTGTCAAGTTTTGCTAAAGTCTTCATTTTCTTTTTTTGCCTTTACTGATACATGGTATAAACCAATGCAGGATGGGAGTTGCTGTGAAATATATTGGCAATCTAGGAGAAAAATAAAAGGTCAGTTTTATTAGCTCTGCCCTACCCCCCCTTTTGGCTCTCAGTTTTTCAATGGTCCCTTCCCCACCAAACATTGTTCCTTGGTGTAGTAATGACAGGTGAGAATGTAAACTGAAGAACTCTGACTATCTATTAAAAAGTCTCGTCCAAATGTATCTGTAGGCAGAGCACAAATGAAAGTTTGGCTGTAATTCAGAATCAAAATACTGTGTGGAGAATGTTATGTAAACAACTTTACTCAATTCAGTTCTGAATTGTGAAAGATAACGATGGGGAAATCCCCAGTAAGGGCCCTTCTGGGCTGCTCCAGCTGTTCTTTTTAGCCAGCAACAATGTCCAGTAAGAGCTTCCTAGGGTAGAAACTGTCCCACAGTAAGACCCCATAATATGTCCTCCCACCATTTCTCCTTCAGTCAAGTCCTCAAACATACTTCACTAGGATTACTTTGGTCACATAATATTCTAATTTTTACTTTTCAAGAGATGCTGAGTTTGAATTCAAGGAGCACTTGGTATTCAAGCTTATTTATTCAATAGACATTTGAGCTCGTATACAGGACCAGACCCTATGGTAAGCACTAGGAAGAGTGATGAATTAGAAGTAGTCCCTGCCTGACCTTAAGGAGCTCTCAGTTAAGTGGAGAGGGCAGAGATAGACACCCAAACCAACAATCATACTATAATGGGAAAGATATATTGGAAACATGATGGAGGGAATAACTGCTAGAAGTGGGTAACACAGACCAGAGTCTAGCTATGCTGAATCACAAAGGATGAATGGACATTGCCTAGAATCCAGGTGGAAAAAGAGGTGGTGGGCTAGGTGGGTGGGGGACCACCAACACATGCAAAGCAGTCACATGTGTCAGAATGGATAGTTTAGAAAAAGCTAAGATACTTTGTGTGAGTCACTGGGAGTCGGGTGGGGGATAGGGGAAGAATCTGAAAGGTATATTGTGGTCAGATGGTAGGGGAAGTCTGCTTGCTAAGGAGCTGGGCAGGGGTGATCCAGCACAGGGTTTTAAATGTGCCAGTAACATGATTGGATTAGAAGATGGCCTGGAGGTGGGGTGAGAAACTAGAGACAGAAAACATTCACCTTTCAGTTAGGCAGGCTTTGAGAGGTCTGACCCTAATCACTAGCTGCTATGCAACAGTGTCACCTCCGCTAGGTTTTCTTTCAATATCCAAAAATCACTTTGTACCATTGTTTCCTTCTACATTTAAGACATACCTTCCTGTACTCCTTCACATGTTGCTTAGCTGAATATTCATTTTCCCAGCTCAAATCAATGATCTCAGTAGTAATTGGGGCTTGAATACCATGAAGGAAATCAGAGATTCAAAGCTTAGCAACTTGGTTTAAAAAACTATATGAGAGGCTTATTTATTGCTTACTGAGTCAGCAGGGCTGAACTGAGTGCTAGGCAACTCCCTTTGGGGGCTGTGGGAGGGAAAGGGACAGAGGCTGGAAAGATGAGAGAAAATGACTGTTTTAAAAATGGGCAGCATCCAGAAAGTTGAAAAACCTTAAAGGTCACATCCAGATTTGGGAAGTAGATAGAAGGGCCAGAAATATATGAATATAAAACAAGTACATGTTGGTACCTGTGCTCCAGCAGATTATACTGTTTAACCTATCGCTTTAGAACATACTCTTTCCCTGACTCAGATATTGTAAATGGCTTCCCATTATCCATAGGAAGAAGTACAAACTCCTTAGCATGGCCTTTGATACTTTCTGCAGTCTGGCTCCAACATACCTTTTCAATCTTCATATTTATCTCTTATGGAATTTCTCTCCTCCAGCCAGTTACCCTTTCAGACACTACTTTGGTATGCCCTCACCTGCACTGTGAACCCTCTCAGGAGAGGGACTGTGTTTCTTGTGTCTTTGAATCCTCTACAGTGCCTAGCATATAGAAGGCACTCAAGGTATATCTATGGGTTGATTATTGCCCCCCCCCATTCTTTCCAGTTTCTCCACTACTATTGACCCAATATCCTCTCTACTAAAAATGGCAACTGAGACATTAGGAAAAGTGTTTAGCATTCAACAAGTTCTCTTTTAACCTTCTATTTTGAAATCATTTTAAATAAAAATTTCATGAATTATACAGGACTGTCATGCCATTCACTCAGATGCACCAATTTTTAACATTTTGTCCTGTTTTGGTTTATGCTGCTTTTTAAAAAACTTAAAAAAATATTAGGGAGGGGAGAGGGAGAGAGAATTTCAAGCAGACTCCCTGCTGTGCATGGAGCCCAAGGCAGGACTCTATCCTATCCCAAGACCCTAAGATCATGACCTGAGCCAAGGTCAAGAGTCAACCTCTCAACCAACTGAGCCACCCAGGCGCCCCTATGCTTCTTTATATAAATATATTTTGTTCTGAAACATTTGAGGTTGAAAAAGCTATACCCCTTATCCCTCTCCTTTATCCTCAACCTCTTATGGTGAAAAATTTAATATACGGAGACCATTAAAGAATTGTACAGTAAATACGCCTATATCCACCCCTTAGATTCTATAACTAATACTTTGCTCTATTTGCTTTACCACCTATCCACCCATTTATATATCTTTTTGTGCATTTCATGTTAAGTTGCAGACAACTGTACATTTTTTTTCTAAATTCTTCAATATGTATATCACTGACTGGATGAACAAAATACTTTGTGCTCTGAAATCAACCAGATCATCTTGTTATATCTGTATTTACTATATTGCCAAAACTCCAGTCTACCTATCTTTGATGTATTTGGCCATGGAACACATGTCTCTTCAATTAACTTTTGGATGTCCCTCCACTTCACCTAGTGAAGTGCCAGACACATTCCATAAATACCACTTGGTGCTGATGTACAGAGAGCTAGAGCCAAGGAAAGAATCACAATAAAACTAGAGTAAACTGAGGGAGGAGAGGAGTATATGAGAAGTGGGCAACAAGTGAATGTGTGAGAGAGAACCTAGGGCTTGAGGAATTGAGGGGAGAAAAGGGCTTTAGCCCACCTGGTACTTCCAGCAGTATTTCTGTCTGCTACTTTCCAACCCTCTCTTTATTTAAAAGGATAGGTTCCAGGAAATGAGGGACAATTGCTGCTCAGCAGACCGCATGACAAGTCTTCTTGCTACTACTTAGGCACTACCAATTAGTATATTCATGTTGCCTCATGAATATGCTAATCTACAAGCTACAACTTAGTTTTAGAGGGTATGAGTGGGCCACTGAAAACAAACTTCTTTCATGCTAAGTTTGTTCTACTGGCCAAGGAGCACTTGAGTTCAATGAATCCTGGTTTTCTTTTTCTTTACAACCTTTCCTTTCTTGCTCTGTTGCTTATGAGTACAAGGATAGATCTAATATGCATTCATTGAACAATTTTGTGCCAAGCACTGTGCTAGCTGCTATCACATCATTAATGTTTCCCAATAACCCAGTAAGGTAGATACTTCTTTTCCCATTTGTCAGATGGGAAAACTTGAGAGTCAGCATGATTAAGTACCTTGTCCATAAGCCAGCATTCAAGCAATTGAGGTTTGTTTTACTCTAGAGCTGAGTAGTCTTAACCACACTGATAAAAAAAATTTTTTTTAAAGATTTTATTTATTTGACAGTGAGAAGCACAGCTAGAGCGGAAACACAAGCAGGGGGAATGAGAGAGGGAGAAGCAGGCTTCCCACCGAGCAAGGAGCCCGATGTGGGGCTCGATCCCGGGTCTCCAGGATCATGACTTGAGCCGAAGGCAGTCGCTTAACCAACTGAGCCACCCAGGCGCCCCGATAAAAATTTTTTTTAAAAAATTGTCAACCCGGTGCACATGCAAGGAAGTCTGTTTTCACTGTATTAACTCAGCATGTGATTTATTCCCTAAACAAGTCCAATTGAATTACTGAATTCAGAAGGAATTCAGTCATTCAGACTTTAATCATTAGAATGTTAGTAATGGATTCAGATTGCCTGCATTCAGAATCCCAGTTTTATCACTTACCAGTTGAGTGAGTGTAAGCAAGTCACTTAATATCGGTAAGCCTCAGTTTCCTTACCTATAAAATAAAGATAATAATGTTTAGCATATAGCTGTGTTGTGAGGTCTAATTTGAAAAATAATGTAAAGTATCATGCCTTGTCTGGCATGCAATAAGTGCTCCGCATTTTCTAGATTACTTTCTTTCCTTTTTCCCCATTTTGGGTGGACAACTCACCTGTAGCTTTCATTTGAAGAAAACAAACTGCTCCTGGGACATTTTTTTGAAAAGAAACATTCTAAAGAGGAATATTAAGCTGATTATTCCCAAGGCTAAGCAAACAAAGTTGCTTAACTCTTCTGTGAGCATGTTTCAAAATAAGCTAGAAACAGAAACCATGAGGAGAGGTGGACTGGTCCATCTTCCTCCTTCCTGGAAATTAGGGCCAAATTGTGACAGTTCTTTTCTATTTTGTTAGTAGAGTAAATTTCAAAATTGGCATAGACTATTTGACCTAGAGTATTGGTAACCATAGCCCCAGCCATTCCAAAGCAAGCAAGCTGAGACCAAAGGAGTATAAGTTATTTGACCAAGGTCAACCGGTAGAAAAATCTGGAGAACCCAGTTCTCCCAACTTCTTATCCGGTGTTAATTTTATGGTTCCTCTGTGGGTTCTTAGGCAAGTGAAACCAAGTCTTGATGTGTGTACTCTTTGCAGGAATTTGAACTGATTGGACTCTAGGGGTTTGTTACAAGTTTGATTCAGAAAATAGGAGGTTTTTTTTCTGGTTCAAGTCAGCTTACTAGTTGCTGCTTTCAAACTCTTAGCATTTCTATTGTGTTTGGGGTTTAGCCAATTGGTGTTGTTTCTCCCTGTTTTAAGCTCATGGTTTGTTTCAAGTTCTTGGTTCTTTGAACTCTTCCACTGGGATTTTTGTTTTTGACAAAAATATTCAGAATCTAAGGTGGTTAACAGTGGGAACTCATTTGAAAAGGTAGGTTAGACTTATTGATGGCTGCTGTGAGGCAGCTTGGGTGGATTAGGGAAGCATTAGTGCTTAAGTTCTGGAGCTTGAAATCAAGATAATGGAAACATTGCAAAGGTTCTTGGTGTATATGATTGTGTGTTTGTTTTTATCAGGATGCTCTCATGCTTTCATTTCCATTCTTGCTAATCTGGGTTGAAACTGCTGCCTCTTACTTCATTGCCTTTTGATATACGCTGTCAGTCATGTTCTTGATGTTATCCTCATCTTTTCACCATGAGAAAGAAGCTAACAAAAAAATGATCTTCCCTGGACTTTTCCCTTTACTTTGAATCACCCTACTAAGGAACTTGGGAAATACGAATTTCAAGCTTAAATGTGTGGAAGAGTTCAGTTGCAATGCCCAAACGCAGAACAGCCTAATTTTGAAATATAGCTTTTGTTCGTTTCGTACCAGTGCGACTTAAAAAAATCTCAGGCAGCCTCTTTGCCAAACCTGAAATTTGGCCAACACTTTTGTTAGTGGCCAGCCATGCCACAGGTAAGTCTGTGGTGGGGTGGGGTGCAGTTATGAGGCCCCTGGAGAACTGTATCTCACCTGCCTGACTTTCCACATGCCAAATGAAAGTGAGTTCTGGTGCTAGGGCTGTCAGTGCTTTTTCAAGCTGTTGACTGTTTACCTAAGCATTTGGAAGGCTAGGATAGCAGCTGTGGTGGTAAAGAGGCTATTCCTAATACCTCAAAAGCTAAGCACATTCTAGGAGGTGTGGTTTTGTGTGATTCCAACTAGTATGTTTCTGCTTAGGAAAAAAAAAAGGCTCTCACTTTGGATTCATTTGCCCTCCTTACCTCTTCTCTCTTACCCTCCTTCTTCTCTCCTCCCCTCCATCCCTGTCCTTCCCTTCCCCCTTTTAATAGTTCACTCCCTCTAGATGCCAGTCACCCAACTCTTTGTGATTCATATTCTCCATTTTCTTAACATAGATTTTGGATACACATTTTAATGGCATTTTCAGTATTGGCAATGGCATCCAAAGGGGGCAATTAGACAAAGTTTTCTTTCTTCTCTCAGGAAGTGGACTCGGCACTTGTTTAAGGACACAAGTGGCATTAGAGGGGACCAAGGAGAGCTGACATCTGATATTTCTGCTATAGCTCCCACTTTATTTTGGCTGCTTCGGATTTAGCCCATGTGGACAGACACACACTTGGGTAACCACCATACAGATGGAAGTCAGGACATGTGGGATTTGGCTGAACCATAGGTCCCCAAACATTGCCTGGATCATTTAGTGCCCCAGGTGTGGCCACCCCAGGACTTCATGTGCTAAAATTGTGTTCCAGCTTAAGCCAGCTGGTCACTGTATATATAGTATCAAGGCAGCTTGGGGCCTCATAAAACATGACTTTGGATTTTTACCTGGTGGATTTAGACTTAGCTAATAAACCTAAATCCTTCCACATACACCGGGAAGTGAGGATATACCAGGTCAATAGAAAGATTTAACAGAAGGTGATGCTCATTGTCCTCTAGCTTGTGTTCTAGATGGGACATAATATGAAACCATATAAAAACAAATGAACTGACTTTCCAGAAATGAAAGAAGGAATTAGAGGGCTTCAGTTTCTTTAATAAACTTTGATTTATTATGTATCAGATTTAATTTTTTTCTTTAAAACATTTTCCCCCCTGTGGCACTTTAAGAGCAAACAGTGCTTCCTTCCAACTTTAAAACTGGAAGAATTGAGAATTCTTTTCATGAAATTATATTGGCTTTTTCTTTTTATTTTTCTTATGTGACAGAAGTGCCCAACTTCAACCATTTAGGCAGGATTTGTTTCAGAGTATAACAGTAATAATTCCATACAATTTTATAGTCTTTTAAAATTTACAAAAGGGTTTTAAAATCTATTATCTCATTAGCTCTTCGTAACAGTCCTGTGAAGCAGTCAGGATAGGTACTATTATCAAATTTATAAACAAGGGAACTTGAGTTCAGAGAAGTTAAATGACTTGTCCATGGTAACACAGCTAGAAAGTTGTAGAACTGGAGCCTGAATCCAGGTTCCCTGATATCCGTCAGTTGTGTCATGTTTCCTTTCTACGCAACTATCTCCTTTTTGTTCTTATTCATGATTAATCTTCAGATTGGTCTAAAAAATGTACTTCAGTTTACCAGATAAGTAAAACTGAGCACTTACAGGCAAAGTGTCTTCTTAATGTCATCTATGGAGAGAGGTTTGCATATAGCTTTTAGCTTTTCTTCTTGAATTTAACTGAACTATTTTTAGGCACACATGGATTGTTTTCCAGTGTTAAATATATGCACAGAAGTTGTGTGATCTAGTGATTATAGGTGTGAAAGCTGCACCTGGGGAATGGGACTAGGGATGAAAAGTTGGCTTAAAATAATTAGCTTCTTGCCTTTTTGTTAAGAGATGTCTGGTTTGATATAATTTAATTTCTTCATACTTCCTTTGCTTCCAGCCATTTAAATACAGTTCTTTAGGGGAAATTAGCAAATATTCATTTTGAATGTTGATTTCTCAGGAATAGGAGTAGCTAGAGGAAAGAAAGAGCAGAGGGGTGACTTTTCATGCTCTCTAAGACTGGGGAAACATTATTTCGTTTGGAGCTGTGAGCTAAAATTTCTTCTAAGGCATGCAAATCGTAAAGTTCTGATTTGTCAACTGCATGCTGTTTCTTTAGGCACTGATGTATGAAATCCCGAACGAATTCTCCGATGAACATACTGCTAATTGCTTCTCCACCTGCTCTCCAACCTCCTCCTCCCCACCCCCTCCACTCCCAATTCAGCCTATAAGTGTCCGTCATTGGAGATGGATGGTGACACATGCAGTAATAGCAATTCATAAAAGCCAGTTCCAGCCCTTGTCTTCAAGGCTCCTGGATTTTCCACTGCCTGCTTTTGTGTAAGTGAAGTGGATGGAAGTGCTTCTGGCATCAGAATCCACCTCCCTATGCTCTGTTGCTAGAGCTCAGTCGCTCGGCTGGAGCTGAGCTAAACAGAAGCATCGGATCTAAGCTGAATTGCAACTGCTTTTTTTTTTTTTTTTTACTCCTCAATAGGGGAGTGGGTTAGGGGTAGTGTGTAGTGAGGTTTGAGGTGCTTTGGCTTTTCTTTTTGTGGAGAGAAGAGAGTAAGGGGAGAATAACTCACGGTAGGATACAACGTGAAACAGTTCCCTGAAGAGTGTCACAATGTTCCTGGTACAATATACAGGTATAGTATGTGTTATTTTATCTGAAATTTCCCTTTTGTTTCAAAGTGCATTCCTGTCTTATTTTGCCTCCAGTTCAATTGTACTGAAGGACAAAAAAGGTTCTGATGGGCTAAACAAAATAGCTGCATGAAACATGCCTGCCTCTTTCAGTAATGTTTATAGCAGATTGCTGTGTAAAATCTGGGTTTTGTGTTAAATTGATAGTCCTGATCCTTTAATTGTGCATGCTTCTCTGCTGTATTCTTGTGTTGAATTTCTGAAGTCTTACATCTGCAACTGGTAGTATGCAATATAGCCTAGAGTGTTTGCGCAGAAGACACAGTGCTTTGGAAGCAAAAAAGCAATTTTTAAATACTTAGTGTGTTGTGTTTTTCTTGAGTTTTTAACTTTCATTTGTTAATTGGTTGTCTAGATTTGAGATATAGTTAAGAGAAGGGAAACTTCAAATAAGAAGCATTCCAGAACACATTTATTTTGGTAAATTTATTTTTATTTCATTAACTCGGATTGATGAACATTATTTATTATTATTGTTTGTTCTCCTGGTAGAAAAGAAAGTGCTGCAAATGGCAAGGCTAAACATGCCAGCAGCAAATCATTTTGTACTGTAACGTATCATTGGACCGGAAGTGTTCCTTAAGTATTCTCTTAAGCTTTCAGAAACATATTGGTCCGTAGTGAAGAACTTGAAGACTGATCAGACATTGGTGAATGTTGTTTAAAAGGCTTCTTATACAGCAGTTAGAAAGGATCCTTCCAAATGTAAAAAACCTCGAGAAAGTTTCAGTCTCCTGCTGTACAAAACAGAAGCTTAGTTCCTACAACTATATGTTTTGATAAGTTTAAATATCATTTAGTGTCAAGGACTCTCACCTCCATTCATGCTTTATTGCCCTTAAAATACCGTGCTCCTATGCTCGAGAGCTAAAAGATCATGTTCTGTTTTGATCCGTGATTTGACAGTTGACTTCACTCCTCATTAATTGGACAGCATGCAGATGATGTGGAGAAGTGAGTGAGTGACAGTATTTCAAGGTCACGGTGAAGAGCATACAGTGAGCCTTAGTGCCTGGACCTGCAGCTGCGGAATTGAATTGTCTGCAATTAAAGCAACGGCAGGTTTGTGTAGTCTCCCTGCAGTCTGTTTATTTGAATTTATAGCTTCAGTTTCTTCTTTGGGTAGTGGTTAGTTTGTTTCAGTAAGTGTTGGAGAGTTGTTTATTGGATGTTTTCTCCACATCCCAACGCATGCTTGACTGCAGAAGAGCTGTCTCTGTACATTTTTGATGTGAGAAGTTCTTGTGGTTTTTCTCTTTGGATTAAAAACAGAGACTATCTCGTTTTCTCTACTACAGAAGCAAATATACATTTTCATGGACAATGTTGCTTGGTTTAGTAAATAGAGATTTCTCATGGACCTGTATTACTGGTTTGAATTGCTGGCAGTGAAAAATGTTGGACTTTGTTATGCTACTGGATTACTATATCTGGGAAGAAGTTCTCTGTGCTAAGTGTTTATGTTAAAAAGATAGCCATTTCTCAGATCCAGAGTGAGCTAATGAATGATGTCAAACCCAACTAGGTGCCTTTTATGACTGAATTTTATGAGCATGTCACTAATGAATACATGTTTAATTTCCTCATGGTTTTGCTTTATTAAAAATAACTTCTAATTACAGTATAGTTGTTGGTTATTGGCTGATAGTGGATGTGGTGTACAATATTTATGCAGTAATTTCACATATACTTGATCAGTTTATCCTCATGACAACCTAGTGTGAGGGCAGTGGCATTATGATTTCCATTTCAGAGGTAAGAAAACTGATAAGTAACTGGTCTGAAGTCTCACATCGAACAAGTGGCAGAGCCCGAACTCATAGGTTAAATGATCTGATTCAAGAATTCGTGTTGTTTCTCCCCATACACTGGGCTGCCTCTCAGGTGATGGATCTGTGGTAAATTTGACTTAAGCTGATAGTCAAGAAAACTAAATGTATTCATTAGCTAAAAAAAAAAAAAAAAGGTCTTATTTGATAGAACTCTAGAGACTTTTTCCAAACTATTTTAACTGTTTTATTTTAAAACACGAGTGCCTTCCAGATTAATTTTACGGATATATAATGAAACACTAGTCTTTTGATTAATTTGTACATCAATATGAATGAAGGTAGAGCCTTGTGAAATTTGGAGGAATTAAAATGTTCAGTCAAAAAGGTTAATGTGAAATATTTTCCTTCTAAAGCAAGCTAATTTGTTTTTAGTATTCTTCTCAATAAACATATATAGCTGTTTTCATAAAAGTGTATGTATTTTAAAATATACTGGCCATGAATGTGAAGTGCTGCATGTTTTCAAATTTACATTTTTATCCAGATGAACAGAAAAAAATATACAGCTCAGTTTCATACTTTTCTTTTTGTTTATCTTATTTATCTACCTATCTAAATAATTAGACCAGCTTTCTCATCTTTTTAAATTTCCAGATGATTTCTCAGTTTTAAATTCAATAGTTTAAAGGGGAAAATACATTTTCTGTCCCACTGAAGAAGGGACTGCTGTTTAAAACTGTGTTACCATTTCGGCAGATGAGCCCAGATACTTAAGGAGTTTGTAGTAGTTCTCTGGTAAACATTTTAAAAAATCTCTTTAGAAAACATTCTTGAAGCCATTATTCTTAGCTTTGAATTTATTAGAGATTATGCCATAGACTGGGGAAATGATTGGATGCTCACACCATACACAACTCTGCCTCAGCATTTGACAGTGAATATTTGAGAACATTGTCAAGAAAATCAACCAGAGAAAGAGCCAGTATTATTAGGACCCATTTATGAGACTTTTGGAAAGATGGTAATGATATATTGTCTCAGAATGTAATTAGAATTTATCCTTATCTAAGGTGATATCTTTATACTTTAACATAAAACAGGACTTTGGATTAATTTCATTAAACTTGGTTTCAGGTGACAAATTTTCTATGCAGTTAAAAGCTCTGGCTAACAACCCTCACCCCATTCCTCTTTCTGGGAACAAGCACTCTAAATATAAATGAAAAGGAGCTTATTAGAACTTTTTAAGACTTGGCATTTTCTTTTTTTAAAAAATATTTTATTTATTTATTTGAAAGAGAGAGAGTGAGTGAGAGAGAGCATGAGAGGGGAGAAGGTCAGAGGGAGAAGCAGACTCCCTGTGGGGCTGGGAGCCCGATGTGGGACTTGATCCCAGGACTCTAGGATCATGACCTGAGCTGAAGGCAGTGGCTTAACCAGCTGAGCCACCCAGGTGCCCCTATTTGGCAATTTGGCGTTTTCTGATTGGAGAAAGAAAAAAGTGTTTTATCTGCAAAACTATCATTTTTTCCCTATGTTCTTTGAGGCCAAGAGAATTTAGAGAAGGAGTAGATTTCTAGGATCTGGCTGTTCAGGGAGCTGAAGTTTGTTGTCTGATGGATTTTTCCCTTCATTATATCTCTGAGTATGCTGTAGGGTCATGAAGCCAGGTCTTCTAGATGAGGGTATGAGGGCTAGTACACACTAGCCTGTGGTGTGCTGGAGCTGGCTTGTACTAGCTTATGTAAGGGGATCGCTAAGAATATCCACAAATTTAAAAATTTACTCATATCTGTCTTTTCACAAAAAAGACAAGGTACTCATTATGTGTAATAGTTGAGGTGTGCTGTCTATTAGGACAGTATACTGCAGATAACCTTTGGTCTGCTAGACTATACTGATCCCCATCCTTTGGATATAGCACTAATGCCTTGAGGGTTGCTGAACATAGCAGCAAGTAAGTCTGTCCCCCATATACACATGATAACAATAGTTAAACTATATAGCAGGCCATGTTATAAATACTTTATATGTATGAACTCCTCAACTTTCATAGCACTCCTATGAATTAGGTAGTATTATTTCTATTTTAAGTGTAGGAAAACTGAGATACGGGGTTTAAGTAACCTGTGCACCAGGCCACACAATTACTAAGTAGCAGAATAAGGATTTGAATACAGGAAGTCTGTCTCCAGAACCTATGCCCTTAACTGCTATGCACTATGTTCTGTATCTTTAAGGGCAGTTCACTGAAGAAGCAGCTTGCCATTGGTTTTCCCCCCTAGGATCCCATTGTCTGTGCTTTTGGAAGACACAGAAAGTGTAGAGCTGTCTGCTTACCAGACTATGGACAGTTCTGCTTTTTTCTGACCCTCATTGCTGGTCCTCTATTGCCAGAGTCATGGTGGATCATTGTATCCCCCCTTCTTCTAAACACTGCCACTAGGCATGCTCTTTCTTCAGATGTTCAGCCAAAACAAAATCTCATATTTGTTGCCTCTCTCTTGAGTCCCAGCTTTTTGCAAGAACAGACATTTCCAACCAGGGTGCAGTTTTTCTTCCATGCAGCCAAATGGCCAGTCATAGGGCATCTTCCCTACATCTACTCTCACTCCATTTTATGCTTAGCTGTTGGAGTGTTCTTCTTAAATGTAGATCTTGTCATATCACCTTTCTCTTTAAGCATCGAAAGGCTTTGGTGGTGGTGTTTTATGCTTTTTTTCCAAACAGGCATTCAGGACCATTCATGGTCTTGTCCCAGAAACACAGAATATTATCTCTCACTACACAACTTTCTCTAAACCCTGTTCACTAGTTACTCTAGACCACTTCTAGATCACGAGGTACACCCCCAAATTTGTAGCTCTTATTCTTTTCCTCATGCTGTTTTCCACATTTTATTTAATTTTATTTAAATATTTTATGTATTTATTTGACAGAGAGAAAGATCACAAATAGGCAGAGAGGCAGGCAGAGAAAGGGGAAAGCAGGCTCCTCACTGAGCAGAGAGCCTGATGTGGGACTTGATCTCAGGACCCTGAGATCATGACCTGAGCCGAAGGCAGAGGCTTAACCCTCTGAGCCATCCAAGCGCCCTGTTTTCCACGTTTTAATTACCATTCTTCTCACATCTTTGACCTCCCCAGAGCCATTCAACATTTAAAGTTCAGCTCAAACGACACCTGCTCCTGTATTATAATACTTGTTTTTGGTCTATCTTCGCCCACCAGACTGAACTCTTTGAAATAAAAAAACATTTTAGTAGGATCTTAGCACCTAGCCTAGTGCGTTGTACATGTTTAGCACTCGCATGCATTGTTTAGGTCTTCAGAAGCTGCACCACCAAAGTTTTTCTCCTCTCCTCCTAGCTCAGAGTTCAGAGCTCTTCCCAGAGTCTGAGAGCTCCAGAAGCTGAACAGCTAGATAGCTTCTGTCCTGCCTACATGTTATGGAATACTCTGTTCAGAAGATTTGTTTTGTTTCTACCATGACTATCTTCTTGATTATTTTTTTCTCTGTATTTGCTCAGATCTACGATGCCTTGAAAGCTCCTTCATTTGCCTTTGTGGAACACTTTGCACGTTTGTAGTGAGACAAGGGCTTGCCTTTGTGCACATATTCATACTTCACCACACAAGAAAATGAATCAGAAATGTGCAAAATGATCAATGAAGGTTTTTTTTACTTCATTTTTTCAGTGTTCCAAGATTTGATCAATGAAGATTTTTGATGTATAATCATAATATTTCTCAGAATGTGGTTTAGTGACTATTTATGTCAGCATTACCTGGAACATAGATTTCAAATGCAGATTCCTGGATTCCCACCCCAGATGTACTGATTCACTCTCTGAGTTATCTGAATTTAGCAAATTTCCCAGGTGATTCTTCTGTAAAACTGATTTTTGAGAACCACTGTTTAAAGTCAAAAATACAATGTTAATTCCTAATCTGTATTATCTGCAGATAAGAATATTAAGTGTGTTGTGGAAAAACTCTCATTAAAATGGTTTGAATTTTTTGGTCTGACATTGTAAGTCTTGGTCTTCTGATGACTAACTAGGTACTGTCCAGTACAACTTTCTGTGATCATGAAATTTTCTGTGTCTTCATTGTCCCACATAGCAGCCACTAGCCACATATGGCTTTGAAATGTGACTATTGCAACTGAGGAACTGAATTTTTAAATTCAGTTAAGTTGAGATTTAAATAGTTACATGTGGCTATTCGATGCAATACTGGAAGTGCAGATCCAGAAAGTTTGGCTGTCTAGAATGAATAATTTCCTTAGGGGTCTACATGGCTACAGTGATCATTATATCAGTTAAGTAATCAAACAGGAAAATCATTTTCTTTGACATAGAGGACATTGCATTTCTTTTTTTGAATAGTTTAAAATTTAAAAATGGCCTAACGTGAGTTATCCTCAGAAATGATTTAACCAGTTATGATCTCAATTAAATTTAAGTGAGATCTACACTCGTATTTCTCATCAGTACTATTTTTCTAATCATATCGGCTTGCTATTGAGAGCTGGCTGATAAAGCCCTGATTTCTGAGCTAGGGATAAGAAAGTTGAATTAATCAGAGGAAAGAGTTCCTGGCTCCAGTGTTTAGGTCATAGACACTTTCAGATGTTTTAGCTTTCATAGACCCCTTAACCATTCTCTTTTGGATTGATCAGCCCTTTAGCCACTCATTACTCATTATTTTTCGGCTTCCATTTCTTTTTCTGACAAATCTTCCATGAACCAGTAGTATACCCCCTTTCAGCATGATTTCACTATTTAAATAGCATTAAGACTTAGGAAGAATTTGAATCAGAAATGGATTAAATGTCTACATAAAGAGACATAAATCTAGGTACCTTGTTTTATTGTGTGGTGTTCATCATGTGTATTTTTTGTACTTGGGTGGCTTTCTAAATGAACTATATGGTTTTGGAAAAAAATGTAGGTAAAATAATATACTTGAATATTGCTATCTGTGGAAACTGTATGATAAATAATTATGTCTGTCTGACCTGCCACTGTTACCTGGATTCCAGTTCTTTGTACTCTTTTCAGTTGCTAAACATTTTAGCACAACCTGAAATTTCCTTTTCTCCCTTCACATTCTTCACTTGCTTTGGCTCTGCTTTATGTTTTCAGTGGACAGCAGACCATCCCCCCATCCCATCCCCATTTTTTTGTACCATTCAGGCTCCCGGAATCTATTGTTATATCCAGCCTCACTGAACTGCCTAGAGGAGTTCAAACCGGGTGTTTGAAAGTGCCACTCGGGGCCACCCTTGAGCACTCTGTAAATAGGTTCTTTTGTTTTGAGAACTAAAGAGATAGTATCACAGTTACAGTTTTGAGAAATGCGTAAAGACAAAACACATTTGAAAATAAAGGACATGGTTAGCCCCTTGCCTCTTCCTTCCCCCTGACGACAGACTGCATCTATAATTTTCAGTGATGTTTTTACTTTATTTAGGAAGCCAGATATTTCTGCTTTCAGTGAAAAAGTTTACTCTGATCAGGACCCTTCATAATTCAAATCAGGGTGGAGAAGGAAGCAAATATATTTTAAAGGTATATTATAGATCTATGCTAGGATCTTTACATAAGTTATTTCATTTAATTCTCATTCACCCTCTAAATAAATGTTGTTTGTCTGCATTACCTGAGGATGTATATACCACTAACTTATCTCTAGCTCTATGCCTAGGCTCCAAAGCTTGCATCTCCATTGCTTTTTTTACTACACATGAACTTAGGAATAATTGTTCTTCCTGTCTGTGGTGTGTGTGTGTGTGTGTGTGTGTGTGTGTGTGTGAGAGAGAGAGAGAGAGAGAGAGAGAGAGAGAGAGAAGGTTCTCAGCACTAGGGTGTTCTCCTCACAAAAATCCCAGATCAGTTTAAAGTTTTTACATTCTCTGTGTTAACTGTCTACCAAACAGGAGTTGGGATGTATCCAGTTAAAGCTTCTGATGAAGAGGTTGTAAAGAAAGCCTTTTTAAAATTCTTTATACCCTCTACTCATTGCCACTCCCATCTGCTATGCTAAAGTGCTAACTCTTGCTGCTAAATATGGCTGGCATTTTCCCAAACACTGCCCTTTGGTTTGGAGGTGGGGTCAGAACTGCAAAGAACTATAATTCTAATATGCTTTCATGAGAAATTTCTTATAGAAATTTGTCCAGCTTATTCAGTGGAACTTGTACAATCTTGATTCACCTAAACTTTTGATAAGGACTGTGAAGAATATAAAATAATTGTGACAATCCATATTTAATAAAAATGACAATAATCTGCAAGTAAGTAAGTCAGACTATCCTAGAAAAGCTTTTTGGGTGGCATATTACATTTTTTTCTTGGTTGTAAATGTCATACAAAGAGGTCATCATCAAAAGTTTGATTCATGCTTTCAAAAGTCTACAGGTGATAAGAGATAGTAAATTATATTAAGAGTGAAATATAATCTGGCATTTAAAAAACCAATATGTTTTTGAGTAACTGACATGAATATAGACAAGTAACTTCTTAGAGCAAAGTAGTGAGAATTAAAATTAAAAAGGGTTTTAATTGGTAATAAGACTATGCCCAAGTTTCCATCTTCTGGAATTGAGATGCTTGAAATGGAAAAGAGCAGTTGAAATGTTTTAAGGATCCAGGGAGAGTGGTTTATAATGATGGGATACAGAGTAAATACAATAAAGATATCAGCTTGAGTAGTTAGTGAATATTGGTGCCATGACTATTTTGAGTGGTGTGAGCAATAAAGAACATGATCTGGCAGAAAAAGAGATAAACACAGGCAGAAATATGACCACTGGAGAAATGAATCTGAGATCCCAGTACGATCTTTCTCACTCCCAAATTGCATTCCCTGAGTGCCCTCCTCCTGGGCCTCGTGAGGCTTTTAACAAGAAGGGAAAGAAAAGGTCTGGAGAGAAAAGGTCTGAAGGACTTGTTGTTTAAAATAAAAAGAACTTCCACCTAGCACAAACTCTCCAGAGCATTTTCTTTGGGGGGCCTCACTTCAAGACCAAATGAAGCACAAGCTGTAGAGAAGAACCTCACTCTAACATGCAATATGATCTCAGGCAATGACCTTCTTGGAACTTCTTCGTGGGGATTTATTACTGGAAGTAACAGAAGGGCTATGTTAGAACATTAGAACACAGTTCCAAGGCATGAACCCTGAGGTTGGGATTTATAGTACAGCTCTGGTGTACTAGCTGAACAATGAGCACAATTTCATTGCAGATGTTTTCCATTTGAGATTTTTGATATAGGGATTTTGTATATGCCTAAGACATCAATGAGCCTGGAGAAGTCAGAATTACTTTTAGCCTGTACTGACTATATGTGTTGCCTGTACTTCACCAGTCCAATAAGGAAGGTACTTGACTTAAAGCTGTTTAGTCATTTCTGATCCTCCTGTCACTATTGGTGAGTTGCCCTTGCAGGATATTAAACTGCCCCTTGCTGTTATGAAACAGATGATGGATAAGCAGCCTTGCTCACTGTGTCTAAACTTTTCTTCTTCAGTATGGCATCATTCCGACTAGTTCTAAAATGTAAAGTGGAGTAGAGGACTGCTACCCCAGGAGATTTTAAATCTAGATCATAATGGACGACTCTACAGATGATTCCACTTTATAATCCCAAGTTAAAGTTATTGACAGAGAGAAAAAGCATTACAGAATGCAGTGCCAGTTTCTTATGGCACTTGTGGATTCAGGCCAAAATATTTGAATCCTTCAGCCAAGAGGTTCATTCTGGAGCTTGGGAAGCAACTTTTAAAAATCAGCAACCTGCATATTCTATATCTGATGAAAGGACAAAGGATGGTAGAGAGAAAAGACAGAGTCCAGAATGATTTGTATTCATTAACTTAACTATTATCAGTATTAAGTGTGATGTAGGATCCTATTCTTATTAATACTTATGAAATGCTACCCTTAAAGCTATAAACTACAAAAAGTAATCCAGTAGTTGGGCCATTGCTAAATAATTGAGCCAGAGACAGCATATATATATTAGAAATAGCCTAGACCACAGCAGCAAGTTTTATTATTTCATAAGAAATCACTATTGGGGGCGCCTGGGTGGCTCAGTGGGTTAAAGCCTCTGCCTTCGGCTCAGGTCATGATCTCAGGGTCCTGGGATTGACGCCCACACTCAGGCTCTCTGCTCAGCAGGAAGCCTGCTTCCTCCTCTCTCTCTGCCTGCCTCTCTGCCTGCTTGTGATCTCTCTCTCTCTGTCAAATAAATGAATAAAATCTTAAAAAAAAAAGAAATCACTATTGGGACTTATGAATCTAGGGAGAATATGTAAGTACTTATTTATTCCTGACTAATGAAGAAATGATTACTAATGAGAAAAAGATTTACAGATGAAAGTTTATAATATATGCATTTTAATAAAATCTTAGGGTTATAAGAAACCATGAAGTCTCTTAAGTCATGTCTCCCTCTTCCACCATATACTTATACAGTCTATTACATGAACCCATCTACTCAGTCTTCAAATCGTCATCCAGTTTATGCTTGAATACTTCCAATAATTTGGCACTTTCCACTATGAAGTAGCATATTTGATCTTTGAATAGTGCCAGTTATTAAATGTTTGCATATATGAGCCAAAATATCTCTTCCTTCTGTGTCCACCCAATGCTCCTCCTCAGGCATAGTACCATTCACACAAACCACAACATGAATTGAACACTCTGGAGTTATATTGTGTGCTGGCCCTGATTCTGCTTACCCCTTGGGGCTTACACCAAGCAACCTCACCCTATTTCCATAGAGTAACCCCTCAAATGTTGGAAACAATTATGATGTGCTTCCTAAGTGACTGATTTTTTTTTATCAATAGCTTTATTAGGGTATGATTTACATATCATACAATTCACTCATTTTAAGTATATAATTTAATGATCTTAAGCATATTCAATGCTATACAACTATCATCAAAAATTCAATTTTATAACATTTCATTACTCCCCAAATAAGTAAACCCTGATCCCCTTAGCCATTATCTCCCTAACTCCCCATTCTCTCCAGTGTTAGACAGTCACTAATCCATCTCCCTTTAGATTTGCCTACTCTGAACATTCCATATGAATGGACTCGTGTAAAATATGTGTCTCTTTGCATTTGGTTCCTTTCACTTAGCATATTTTCAAGGTTCATGCATGTTGTAGCACATACCACTACTTCATTCCTTCTTATAACTACACACTATTCCATTGCATTGCTATACAACATTTTGTTTATCTACTCATGAGCTGATGGACATTTGGATCATTTCCACTCTTCAGCTATTGTAAATAATGCTGCTATGAGAATTCATGTACAAGTTTTTGTGCGGACGTATGTGCTTATTTATTGTCAGTATATACCTAGGAGTACCTACTTGGGTCATATGTTAACTCTATGTTTAACTTGTTGAGGAGCCATCAAAATTGTTTTCCAAAGTGGTGACATAATTTTATAACTCCACCAAGCAATGAATAAGGGTTCCAGTTTGCCCACAATCTTGTCACTACTAAGGAGCCATTCTAATAGTGTGAAGTGGTATCTCGTAGTTTTACAAATATTTTCTATCACTCTGTAGTTGAAAAGACTATTATTTGTCCATTGCATGATAGTATTCTTATCAGAAATCAACTGATGGTAAATATAAGGATTTACTTTGGGATACTCAATTCTGTTTCATTTTTCTATATGCCTACCCTTATGACAGTACCATGCCTTCTTGATTATTGTAGTTTTACAGTAATTTTTGAAGTTGGGAAGTGGGAGTCTTCCAACTCTGTTCTTTTTTAAGGTTGTTTTGGTTATTCTGGGTCTCTTACATTTCCACATAAATTTTAGAATCAGTGTGTCAAGTTCTTTTAAAAAAAAAACTAGCTTGGGGGGCGCCAGGGTGGCTCAGTTGGTTAAGTGACTGCCTTCGGCTCAGGTCATGATCCCGGAGACCCGGGATTGAGTCCCACATTGGGCTCCCTGCTAGGCAGGAGGCCTGCTTCTCCCTCTCTCACTCTCCCTGCTTGTGTTCCCTCTCTGGCTGTGTTTCTCTCTGTCAAATAGATAAAATCTTAAAAAAAAAAACTAGCTTGGATTTTGAAAGAGATTGCATTGAATCTATCTATAGAGTGGCTGTTTTAAAATGCATGAACATCATTTAGAATGGAACCCCAGGAAGAGTGGCTCAACACGTAGTTTCCATATCCCCTTTTTTTACTAGCAACGACACCTCAGAACTAAAGCTTATACATTTTACAACTAATCTTTTATTTCTGAAGTAGCCAGAATCCCCATGGCATAAGTAGGTAATATAAGACAACCAAAATGAAGTTCCTGGTTCAGTGACCAGCACATCTTTTGCATTTGACTGGGATTTTTCCTATTGAAGAAATCAAGAGTTGAAGGAGAAAATTGGCTAATTAGAGATGATTTCTTTTCATTCAGTCCTATCCTGGAATGCAGGCGCGTACGCACGCGCGCGCGTGTGTATATACGTGTTTCAGTGAGTCAGAGTGTGAGTGCTGAGTGGCTGTATATCTGAGTGTGCATGTTTCTGTTTTAATCCATATGCTCAGATGTGTGCATATGCTTATATGTGTGCAAGTATGTGTGTGTGTTATTCTTGTGTCTTCTGTGTTGTTTTTGCTTTTGAACACTAGCAACAGTGCCTTTGTATAATGAAATAGAGTGTTCCAAACAAGTATTGTGTCATTTCATCCTTTTAGCTGAGCTTATTATGGTGATTTCAGAGTTATACATGAATTTGGCTGTGCCACCTGAAAAGGGAGTTTATAGTCTATTTTTTATTTCTCTGCCTTTTTTCCTATACTTTATTTATTCCCTTTGCTTTATACCAATTTCTGCATTTGCTTCTTGGTTATAGTTCGATCTATCTCCTGCACTTCTGTGATCGCCTGTGCTGCTAACCTTGTGATACTGCTTTATTGACCTTTGCCCTTTCTTCCCATCTCTTGCTATCAAGGAGTCTGTTCTACAGAACCTTTTTAATTCCCTGACAACCCATGCCTCGGATGGTACCAAAAGTGCTTCCCAATTACAGATGGAACAACATGTTTCTAGGCCATGACAAATGCTTCTTAAGAGTGTGGAGTATAGAAGCCAGTCTTTAAGAAAGAAGAGAATTCAGTTCGTATGTTAAAGCTTAGTCAACTAGAAGGCTGGTGTTGTATATTTCCTCTAGGTTTTTGTTTTTTTTTTTAATTCTCCCCACCTTTCTTCCTTCTTTGACTTTCCTTTTTTTTCATTTCTCTCATTAGTACGATGATCATGCAGAGGTAGATTGGGAATGAAGGTAGGTAATAGTTGGCAAGTATTATTAAGTCTAGACCAATGCTAAAAATCAAGTAGAGAGGGGATATGCCACCTTGGGGAAAAAGAAAAATATCAAGGGCTGGGGAGACATCTTTTGAAAATGTTTCTTGGAGATTCTGATATGATCTTCAGTGGGTATTACACCAGCCTGGTTGAGGATCAGTGAGATAAATAAAAATAACTGTTCTGTCATCCATAAGCATTTTACTGTTCATCAATCTGAAATGATTGTATGTATCTTAATAATTGTTTTTGCCTTACAAAATGAAACAAACAAAAGAACAAATGCTGGAGACAATAGAAACTTACTTAGAACAACTTCACAGATTGTTCAGAATGTTTGCAATTTGCTATATCCAGGAGCCAAAGGAGGTAAAAAAGCTCTTGTGCTCCCTGTAGTGATTCTGCATCTTAAATTCCAGCAGATTATGTGGGGATGGGAACACCACTGTCTGAAATGGACAAAGAAAAGAAAAATGCTCTGGTGGCCTCTTCCTAGCTTCAAAATACCTTTTCCATATAATTGTACTAATTAGAGATTTTTTTCTTTTAAGATACCAATGTCCCATGAGAAGGTTAAACCTTAATCATATTTTAGCATCAATTACTTTAATCAGATATTCAAATCATTTCTTATCTGAGGTTTCTGCCTGAGTGGCTTAGAAAGGAAGGTGTAAGAGAGGTGTGTGCATTTCCTTATCTTCTTTCCTTGTTTAATGGTATTCTGCAAAGGGACTTTCAAAAACACTTCTGTGGTAAAGAACTCAAGTGTTGGGATAGGATGAAGGTACATGATATAGATTAATTTGATTCTTAGTTTGTCCTCCTTCTTCACCTTTCTAAATCCTATCCAATTTACCGAACTCAAATTCTGCACATCACAGAAACCCTCCCCGTTTTCGGCCAGGCTACATTGATTCCCCCTTCTTGGAACTGCAACAGTATTTACTCCCTGTACCATCCAATCCAGTGTTCGTTCAGTTTGATATTATATTTCCTCCTGTTCTTCAGTGAGTTTATGTGTGCTAAAATTGTTCTCCTTATACTGGACTAGTGATGTATGTGTACTATATGTGACTGCTGGTAAGAAATGATTGTTAAGTTCTTGAAGGCAAGGACTGTGTCTTTCTTTTTCTTGCTTCATGGCATATAGGATGATATATTTGGGTCCAGGGGAAAAATAAACATAACTACTGTTATAATTGAAATTTTATTTTATACTGTTACCTGCCTTAAAATATACATTTGCAAGTGGATGCTATGATTGATATGCCTCTTGAAATGGTGTCAGTCACTCTGCCTAATCTGGCAACATTCTTTTCTTGCTTTGCACTAACCTTAGCTCATCATGGCCCTGGCTAGCTATTCCTGATGGCTAAGGCCTTGACACTGGCTCCTTCTCATAATGAATTAGAACTCCATAAGCAATTAGAAATGCCATTCAGTAGCTTCATGAAATAGGATAGGACCATTGAAGAATATATAGTAGTTCTCTCTTATTCCTAGATTTTCAAATCTGATATATGTATATCAAATCATGACATTGTATACATTAAACATGCATAGTGTTGTATGTAAGTTATATCTCTGGGGAGAAAAAGATCTCTACCTGGTAATCTCAATAGTTGTTTCTTTAAGTTCTCTCTGTAGAAATAGCGTAAAAAAGTTTATTTAGATAAAACCATTTTTTAACGTAAACTCAAAAGGGAAAAAAAAGAATACCCTTCTAGAAAGATAGAGTGGCTTTTAATTCTACTTAGCAGTTACTAGAACAGTAAAACACAGTAGCCATTGGCAGAATGTGTGTTAAAGGGATTCGTATATTTAATCATTTCCCCTCTGCACTTCCTCACCCTTATACTTTATCCTTGTAACGTCAGGTAGAATACAGTGCTAATGATTGCTTCCCTTACCCCTAGGTTTAAGTTTAAAATTATGAACGTTGTATAATGAAATGGTGATTTTTATTCTGTCCTGGTGGTAAAAAGGGATTTGCTGATGTGTAAAATGAGACAAAGATAAATAACAAACAGATGTTCTCACAAAATGTTCGTTAAATCCTTGCCTAATGAAAGATGCTAGATTACATGTGTTCAAACTCTAAATGTGCTAGAGAATAAGGAGCTTTTATACCTTAATGCTCAATTTAGGAAAGACTATATAGCTTTCTCTGTAAAAATCATAGTAATCAGTGACTTATAGTCTCTACCTCATTTCAGAGTGCCTTGTCATGACTGTTTTAAAACTTTTTTTATTGATTTTGACAGTTCCAATTACCCAACCAGACATCACCTTATTGAGAGATTATGAAGTAAGTTTAAGTGTCCTGGATTGTAAGGCCCCACATAGTGGTTATCCAACATGTAGAAGTTAAGACTTTTCGTTGGATCATCTCCAAAGAACTGTCTTCCGTGGGGATAGGATAGTGATTGTGGGGGAGTGAAATTGAGAAGAGGGAACAGGAAGAATACCACCTTTACTTTGTTCTTATTCTTTCATAAAAT
The DNA here is from genome assembly GCA_004023965.1 of Spilogale gracilis. Classification (NCBI taxonomy): domain Eukaryota; kingdom Metazoa; phylum Chordata; class Mammalia; order Carnivora; family Mephitidae; genus Spilogale; species Spilogale gracilis. The sequence goes on from PITA01006160.1 coordinate 100,434, forward strand.
ATAGTTTATAAAATTATAGTTCTTGGCATAGTGTATTGCTTACAGCAAGGACTACCCGTTACTGGTAAGCCACTGTTCTGCTGTGCTAAGTGCTAAAAACTTTAAGTTCAAAAGGATAATATTTAATCTGAAACTTGAAATATGGAAGAAGTTCATTAGAAAATAAAACAAAACAAAAAAAACACACCTCAATCAGAGCGAATAGCATATGCAAAGACACAAAATCTTGAAATGACATGAGAAACATTAGATGGACTCCCAGTGATTCAGTTTGGCTTGTGCTTCAGTTTCTTCATCTGTAAGTTGAGCTAATAATAATACCTGTCTTATATGGTTATAAGGACTAATGAGTTAATATATGTAATTTAGATGGTGCCTGGTATATAAGAAGTGATTAATAAGCCTTAGCTCTTATCATAATATTGATAGCTGGAGTTTGGCATTTGGATGGGAAAGTAGATAAAAGCAAAATTGAATTAATAAGTAGAAGGGGGGAGATTATAGATTAACATTTTGATGAGGGATATATATTTTTTTCTTATAGTTGTTTAGAACTATAGTTGATTAGAAACTATTATGAAATTTTAAGCTGGGATTTTAAATAAGTGACCAGATTTGCATTTTAGATCACTCTGTTTGCTGTTTGAAAGATCTAGATGGGGCAGGGAGGGGAAAGTATTTGTAGGGAAATTAGTCTATGTAAAAGATGATAGAGGACCTAAATGAGAAGAATGGCAGTGAAAGTGAAAGGTGCAAATTCAGGAACTACTTCAGAGATACTTGGTATCACAGAGTGGCAACTGACAAATGTTTTGTTTGGCCCCTGAAGTGTTTGAATTTGAATGCATTTATCTATATATTTATTTTTAAGTAGACTCCATGCTGGAGCCCAGTGCAGGGCTTGAACTCACAACCCTGAGATCAAGACCCTAGCTGAGATCAAGAGTTGGATGCTTAACAGACTCAGCCACGCAGGTGCCCCGGATTTGAATACTTTTAAATGAAACATGCATTTTCTAGTTTGACTTAGGCTTTGTTACTTATTGTATTACAATGTTGATGTTACCACAATATCACAAATTGATGTTATCTGGCCCCTTATGGGTGAGTGAGAGGGAAGAGTTAAGGAGGACCCCTAGATTTCTAGATGGGATGACTGGATGAACAAAGGTACCACCAGCCTAGATTGGGAATTCAGGACCATGAAAGAATTTGAGAGAAAACATGAATTATGTTTTGAGTATATTGTGTTGGAGGTATCTATGGGATATTAATCAGAAATACATGTCTGTGGGTCAGGAGATGTATCCATTAGAGATACAGATTTGGGGAAATCATTAATTTATAGGTTGTAGCTGAAACCATTTAGGAAGATGATGTCACTCATTGACATTTACAATGCTCAAAGAAGAGGACCACACTCAACAAGAAACCAGTCAAGTGACTAGAGGAAATGTGGAAGGAGGAAAGATCCCCAGGCAATAGTGTAAACCTCAAAATGTAGACTCCTAGTGTAAATTCATAGTCTAGAACCACTTTGAGTGGTTCCTAACATGTCCATGGATCCATGGGCTCCCCAAGACTCTTTCAAGGAGTCTGAGAGATCAGAAGCTGTCTTCTCAATAATTCTAAGATGCTGTTTGCCTTTTTTTAAGTTGACATTTTCACTGCTCGTGCAAGAGCAATGGTGGGTAAAACTGCTGGTGTCTTAGCAGAAATCAAGGGAGTAGCACCAAATTATGCTAGCTAGCAGTTGTATTCTTTACCACCATACACTTACAGTTAAAAAAACAAAGTCATTTTCACTTAATAATGTCCTTAATAAACCAGTAAATATTACTCATTTTTTAAAATCTTGACCCTTGTATACATCTTCTTAAAACCACTTTATTGAGGTATAATTGATACACAAAGAACTGCATGTATTTAATGTACACAATTTGATAAGTACATATCTTTTTAATAATCTGTGTATCGGGACGCCTGGGTGGCTCAGTTGGTTAAGCGACTGCCTTCGGCTCAGGTCATGATCCCGGAGACCCGGGATCGAGTCCCACATCGGGCTCCTTGCTCGGCGGGAAGCCTGCTTCTCCCTCTCTCACTCCCCCTGCTTGTGTTCCCTCTCTCGCTGTGTTTCTCACTGTCAAATAAATAAAATCTTTAAAAAAAAAAAAA
>PITA01006161.1:0-102971 GCA_004023965.1 Spilogale gracilis
CCACTGTCGTGGCTTTCTTCTTCTTGTGGTATTGCGTGAACACGCCGGCCCGCCCGGACACCACCTGCTGCAGGGGGGCCGCTATCAGGAGGTCGCTGATGTCCTCGTAGGTCTGTCTGGCTCTCCATTCCTGGGGTGGGACCACCTTGGCGAGGCCTGCTCGGTGCGCACCCTGGGATTCCATGTAAGCAATGTATTTATCAAAATCATCAAACTCTTCTTTGGTTGGATGAAATATCATTATGGTGCAGCTTGGATTCTGACCACAGTTGGCCTTAGACTTCATAGCTTCCATTTATAAGTATCAAACTCCAAAGTTTTTCAGTATGTCCTAGATAGTTGAGGATGCTATAAAATGCTACTTTTTAAAAAATGGGTTTGAGTGTCTGAGTCACTAGGAACCACCAGTGGACCTTACACCAATGAAATGATAATATTTCTTAGGCTTGCTGATTCACCAGGGAACGATGCTCTGAGTAGAAGAGTTGCGTAGAACTAACAGTGGCTGAGCCTGTGATGCTCTCAGTCGGGACCCGGCTCTGTTCCCTGGAGGTCTATCAAATCACTCCGTCTGGTGGGGGTATCCTAAGGGTTATGTCTTTAGGGCTGTATAAGCCTAAAAGCAAGAATACAAAAAGGTTGAAAATTAATGTTGCAATAGTTATTAGAGAACTACAAATATAATATCGCTATGGAATGTCATTGAACACTCACATGAAGGCTAAAAGTTTATAAGATGGCCAAAACAAGAGGGTGGTGTGGCGTGGAACAATGGGGGGGGTTATACTCTAATAAAGAGAATGGAAATCATCACATTCACCTTGGAAAACTCTTTGGACAGTATATACTAAAATGGAGCATCTGTCAGTGTGAGATTGAACACATGCATGTGCTAGGATGGAACTATTACCACGTTTAGTAATGTGCATGGTCCTGCACTGAGAGTCACCTCCAAGAATGTTTTTAACATTATTTCTAGTAGCCAAACACTGGAAACAGCTAACCTAAATGCCCATCAGTAGAATGGATCAATACACATGGTACATCCATACAATGGAATATACTACAGCAATGAGGATAAGAAATTACACAGAACCATAAGAACAATTTTATAATCATTATACTGAGCAAAATCACCCAGTCTCAAAAGAATACCTACTCCATGATTCCATTTTTATAAAGATAAAAAAAATGAGGCAAAGTAATCTATTTTAGAAGTCAGAGTAGTGGTTACCTTTGGGAAAGAGAGAGGCTGTGAGTGTGGACATAAGGGGGTCTCTATAGCATGTTAATATTCTTGTTTTGTACCTAGGAGCTGGCTATACAGCCATTGGAAGAGCTAACTGTGATAATTCATCATGTTATGATGATTTTTAGGAATTTCCATATATTTATCTAAAAATAGTTTAGATGCAGCTCAGCCACAACAGTAGGGTACACAGACCCACATAGTAGACATCTCAGAAGTGTCTGGTTTGTGAACAGGGGGCATTGTGCTATAGGGCACCGCAGGCCCTCTTTTCTATAGGGCCAACACTTTTCAAGATCAGGAGACATAGCTGACTTTCCTCATCCATAGAAACAGACACAGAGAGTTTGACAAAATGAGGAGACAGAGGAATATGTCCCAAATAAAAGAAGAGGACAAAACTACAACAAAAGAGCTAAATGAAATGGAGACAACCAATATGCCTGATAAAGAATTAAAAGTAGTGATCTTAAAGATACTCAAGAACATGAGAAGAGAGGGGAGGATCTCAGTGAGACCTTCAACAAAGACATAGAAAACATAGAAAACATAAAAAAGAACCAATCGGAGATAAAGAACTCAGTAACTAAAATTTAAAAAAAAATACACTGAAGGGAATCGATAGCAGTTTAGAGGAGGCTGAAGAACAGAGAAGCAACTCGGAAGACAGGGTAATGGAAAGCAACAAATCTGAAGAGCAGAAAGAAAAAATGAAAAATACAAAATGAGAATAAGTTAAGGGAACTCCATCATCCAGGGTAATGACATTTGCACTACAGGGACCTCGGGATAAGAAAGAGAGAAGGGAGCAGAAAATTTATTTGAAGAAATAATAAAAACTTCGCTAATCTGGGGAAGGAAACAGACATCTGGATCTAGGAAATACAGAAAGTCCCCAACAAAATTAACCGAAAGAGATCCACACCAAGACATGTAAGCATTAAAATGGCAAAAGTAGTGATAGAGAATTTTAAAAGCAGAAAGATAAAAGAAAACAGTTACATATGAAAAAAAAAAACCCACCAGGCTATCAGCTAAATTTTTAGTAAAATTTTGTAAGCCAGGAGAGAATGGAGAGACAAAGAGTTTCTTAGACAAGCAAAAAGTTAAAGGAGTTCATCACCCCTAAAGCAGGCTTATAAGAAAGACTAAAGGAAATTCTTTGAGTGGAAAGAAAAGGTCATAATCAGGAATAAGAAAATTATGAAAAAAAATTTCACAGACAAAAGCAAACATATAATAATAGAAGTAGGAATTTAATCACTTATAAAACCAGTAAGGAGGTTAAAGCAAAAAAGCAGTAAAATCAACTAAATCTATAAAAAAAAATTAGTCAGGGGATTCAGGGGGAAAAAAGTATATAAAGCATGACATCATACACATAAAACATGGGATCGGGGAGTAAAAACTTAGTGCTCTTAGAAAGTGTTCAAACTTTAGTGACCATCAACTTAACATAGACTGCTATATGGGGAAGATGTTATATACGAACCTAATGGTAACCAAAAATCAAAAACCTGCAACACATACATAAAAAAAATAAAGAGAAAGGAATCCAAAAATATCACTAAAGAAAGCCATCAAGCCACAAAGGAAAGGAGCAAGAGAAGAAGAAAGGAACAGAGAAGAAATACAAAAACAAACTTAAAACAAGTAGCAAAATGACAATAAGTACACACCTATCAATAATTATTTTTTTTCAGTAACCACGTTAAACGTAAATGGGCTAAATGTTCTAATCAAAAGACATAGAGTGACTCAATGAATAAAAAAGCAAGCCCCATCTATATGTTGCCTATGAGAGACTCACTTCAGATCTAGACACACGCAGGTTGAAAGTAAAGGGATGGAAAAACGTTTACCATGCAAATGGAAGTGGCACGAAAGCTGCGGTAGGGATACTTATATTAGACAAAATAGACTTTAAAACAAAGGCTATAGCAAGAGACAAAGGAGTTACTACATAATGATAAAGGCAACAATCCAACGAGAGGATATAACAGCTGTAAATATGGACCCAATACAGGGATGCCTAAATACATAAAACAACTATTGATTGACTTAAAGAAGTTGACAGTAATACAATAATACTAGGGGGCTTTAACCCCCCCTGTATCAATGGATACATCGTGCAGACAGAAAAATCAACAAGGAAACAGTGGCTTGGAAATGACACATTGAACCAGATAGACCTAACAGATAAATTCAGAACATTCCCTCCCCAGACAGTGGAATGCACATTCTTTTCAAGAACATGGAACATTCTCCAGAATTGATCACTTAGGCCACAAAAGAAGTCTCAGTAAATTCAAAAAGACTAAAATCATATCATTTATCTTTTCTGACCACAACAGTAAGGAACCAGAAATCAAGAAAAAAATGTGTGAACTAAAATACATGGATGCTAAATATTATTAAACAATAAGTGGGTCAACCAAGAAATCAAAGAGGAAATAAAAAAATAAATGGAGACAAATAAAAATGAAAAAAACAATTATATAAAAATCTTTGGGATGCAGCAAAAGCTGTCCTAAGATGGAACTTCATAGCAATACAAGTCCACCTCCAGAAACAAGAACAATCTCAAATAAACAACCTAAACTCACACCTAAAAGACCTAAAAAAAAGCATTACCCCGATATCAAAACCATATAATGACATGACAGAAATAATAACTATGGGCCAATATCTCTAAAATCATCAACATAGTATTAGCACACTGAATCCAACAATACATTTAAAAAAATCATGCACCATCATCAAGTGGAATTTATTCCTGGGATGCAAGGGTGATTCCAAATTCATAAATCAGTCAACATGATACATAACATCATCAAGAGAAAGGATATGGTCATCTCAATAGGTGCAGAAAAAGCCCAACATCCATTCTTGATGGATTCAAGATAGGTTTATTTTGTCCATAATAAAGGCCATATATGAAAAACCCATAGCTAATATCATACTCAATGCTGAAAAATTAAGAGCTTTTCCTCTAAGATCAGGAACAAGACAGGGACATCCACCCTCACCACTTTCATCAAACACAGTCCTGGAAGTCCTAGCTACAGCATCAGATAAGGAAAAGAAATAAACACCATCCAAATTGGCAAAGGAGAAGTAAAACTGTGACTATTTGCAGATGGCATGATATTATATAAACAAGACCCTAAAGATTTCACCAAAAAACTGTTAGAACTGATAAATGAATTCAGTAAGGTCTCAGGAATCAAAATGAATGTACAGAAATCCATGGCATTTCTATATACAAATAATGAAGCAGCAGAAAGAGAAATTAAGAAAACAATCTCATGTACAATTGCACTAAAAATGCCTAGAAATAAACTTAACCAAGGAGGTGAAAGACCTGTACTCTGAAAATTATAAAACACTGATAAAAAAACAATTAAAGATGACACAAAGAAATCTCATGCTCATTGACTGAAAGAACCAATGTTGTTAAAATGTGATACTACCCCCAGTGACCTACAGATTTAATGCAATCCCTATCAAAATACCAACACCCTTCACGGAACTAAAATGAATAATCCTAAAATTTGTATGGAACCACAAAAGAATAACCAAAGCCATCTTCAGAAAGAAAAACAAAGCTGGAGGCATCACTATCCCAGATTTCAAGATATTCTACAAAGCTATAGTAATCAAAATAGTATAGCACAACAATAGACAAGAGGTCAATGGAACAGAAAATAGAGCCCATAAATAAACCCATGCTTCTGTGGTCCATTAATCTATGACAAAAGCGGTGAGACTATGCAATGGAAAAAAGCAGTCTCTTCAACAGATGGTGCTGGGAAAACTGGACAGCCATACAGAAAAGAATGAAACTGAACTCCTTTCAAAATAAACTCAAAATATTAAGGACCAAAACAGGAAGACCTGAAATCATAAAATTCCTAGAAGAAAACACAGGCAGTAATTTCTTTGACATCAGTTATAGAAACATTTTTTTAGATATGTCTCTTCAGGCAAGGGAAACAAAAGCAAAAATAAATGATTGGGATTATATCAAAATGAAAAGTTTTCACACAGCCAAGGAAACTATCAACAAAACAAAAAGGCAACCTATGAATGGGAGAGGATATTTATAAATGATATATCTGATAAGGGGTTAATTTCCAAAATATATAAGGAACTTAACCAGTCCAACACCAAAAATAAACAGACAACAACCACACACAGATCTAATTTAAAAATGGACAAAGGTCCTGAATAGATATTTTTCCAAAGACCAACATACAGGTAGCCAACAGAAACATGAAAAGATGCTCAACATCACTAATTATCAGGGAAATGCAAATCAAAACCATAATGAGATATCACTTTACACATATCAGAATGGTTAAAATAAAAAAGAATACGTGTTGGCAAGGATGTAAAGAAAAAGTAACCCTCGTATAATGTTTGTTGGTAGGCATACAAAATTGAGCAACCACTATGGGAAATAGTATAGAGGTTTCTCAAAAAATTAAAAATAGAATTATCTATGATCCACTAATTCCACTATTGGGTAGTTATCCGAAGAATACGAAAACACTTATTTTCAAAGACATATGCACCCCTATGTTTATTGAAGCATTATTTACAATAGCCGAGATACAGAAGAAACACAAGTGTCCATCAGTGGATGAATGGATAAAGAAGAAATGGAATATTACTTGGCCATAAAAAAGAGAACTTGCCACATCTAACAACATGGATAGGCCTAGAGGTTATAGTGCGAATAAAACAAATCAGAGAGAGAAAGACAAATACCATATGATTTCACTCATATGTGGAATTAAAGAAAGAAAACAAATGAACAAACAAAAGGAACAAAAAACACTCTACAATTTTTTTAACTTTTAAAATTCATTTTAATTTCAACATACTTAACATACAGTGTTTATTGGTTTCAGGTGTACAATATAGTGATTCAACAAGTCTACACATTATCATGTTGAGCAGTGGGTATTATAGAGTTGTTGAATCATTACATTGTATACCTGAATCTAAGATAACATTGCCTATTAATTAAATCTCAATAAAAAAGAAAAATAATAAAAATAAAATAGAGTTTAGGTATTAAGCTAGCACTATAGAAGACTAAGACATATATTTCATTGTATTAAAAAGAACAGTGACTAAAAATAAATGAAGTAATAAACACTGAATTGAAGGAGCTAGAAAATAGATGGAAGGAGGAGGATTAAAGAAATGACAAGGAATAAAGGTGAAATTAATGAAAGATAATTTATGCAAAATAGGGATGAATACCAAAAATATTCTTTGAAGAGACTGATAAAAGCAACACACCATGAGCATAACTGGTCATAAGAGAAAAAATAATAAGCAGTACTAGGAATCAAATAGGGCACAAATCTAGTAACACAGTAGGAAAAAACTTAAATCTCCAAAGAGAATCTTCTTAGCATCTTGACATCAAAATTTTCAAGAGAATAATTTTCTACAGAAAAAGCATATCCAAAATGGACCCAAGAAAAAACTAGAAAGCATAAACGCAAAAAATATCAGACTACAGTTCAAAGTTGGACCCCGAAAGGCCCAAAAGATACATCATGTTGTAGGCGAATCTAGCAAACTTTTAAGAAACAGTTAACTCTCATTAATGCAAATTCTGTCGGAGTATAGACTCTACTTAGATGAGACTATCACCTCTGGTAACAAAATCAGAAAAGGACAACAGAAAATTAAGCTATAGGCCATCTTTAGTCATAAACATAGATGAAAGTTATATAGGATATTATCCAACCAAATAAAGTGGAATGTATCCCAGGAACACAAGGATGATTCAACATCCCAAAATCTAATAATATAATTCAGAATATTAACAAAGAATATGAAAAATTTCATCTTGTAGGTACCAAAAAATCATTCGATGAAATTCAACATTCATTCATGATTTTAAAATTCTTTACCTGTAAACCATTAAGAAATATTTCTATAGTAAGATAAAAGATTTCAATGTAAAACAAATAGCAAGTATCATTCTTAACAGTGAAACAGAAGAAACATTCTTTTAAAAAAGCATCATTGTGCATGTGCTCTAATAAATAAATAAAATCTTTTTTAAAAGATGCATCAGCTAACTACTTTATTAACACAATCTCAACAGGTCCCTTAATACTGTTTGCTAACCCTTTTATACTCCTAATTTATTCGTTTTTCTGCTCTCCAGACATTGTTTTATCTTCCCCATCTTCAAGTTTGAGCATGCCTACTCCAGCCCACTTAGAATCCTTCAAATGTCCTAAATGTCCCTTCCTACTTGATCTGCCCCCCATTACCTTCTTTTGCTTTTTTCTTTTCTAAGATTTTATTTATTAGAGAGAGAGCACACAAGTGGGGTGGGGGGTTGGGGGGCGGAGGGAAAAGCAGACTCCCCAGTGAGCAGGGAGCCTGGTTCCAGGACTCAATCTGAGGATCCTGGGACCATGACTTGAGCTGAAGGCACCTGCTTCACCAACTGAGCCCGCAGGTGCCCCCCACCATTCCCTCCTGATGCTCAACATCACCGCTTCGTGCTCCGTCCCTTCCTCTTTCAGTTCCAACAACATTCCTGTGTCTCAAAAAAGCCTGGAGTGGGGCGCCTGGTGGAACAGCTGGTCAAGCGTCTGCCTTTGGCTCAGGTCATGATCTCTGGGTCCTGGGATGGAGCCCCATACTGGGCTTCGTGCTCAGCAGAGAGTCAGCTTCCCTCTCTCTCTCACTCCCCCTCTGCCCCTCCCCACCACTCATTCACTCTCTCGCTCTCAAATAAATAAAATCCTAAAAATAAAAAAAAAAAAAAGTCTGCAGTACTCCTGCCTGATGGTCTCCATACACAGAAAACTTACCTCCTGGAAGTCTCAGCTCAAATGTCACCTTCCCGATAGTCTTGTTTTGGGTCAGATGGTTTTCTCTCAAGAAAACAACTCCGAATGAAACGTGAACTGATGGTCAGGACTTAAAACACCATCTCTTCAAAATTCTAATCAAATTAGCTGCGCCCAACACCATCAGCCCTAGTCCAATCACAGTTGAATCCAATCAGCTATCCAACTGTCTCTTCTGAGTGAGCCACTGTTCCTTGTTGTAGTAAACGGCCTCATTTTCAATGACCAGGCCACAAAGCATTGGGTGTTTTGCCTAAATTTTTTTTTCTTGGAGATTTCTTACAAGAAGATAAAGAAGAGAAATGACTGCCATCCTTCAACAAATCTGAAATCATATATTTTTTAAATATTTTATTTATTTGAGAGAGAGAGCGAGCACATAAGCAGGTGGGAGGGGCAGAAGGAGAGGGAGAAGCAGACTCCCCACTGAGCAGGGACGCCAGATGCAGACTCAGTCTCAGGACCGTGAGATCATGACCTGAGCTGAAGGCAGATGCTTAACTGACTGAGTCACCCAGGTGCCCCCTGAAATCATATTTTAAAAATGAAAACAATTTGTAAGCTCCAACAGCTTTCTCCACAGTCAGGGCCACTGTGGCTGGAGAAACTGCTAAGACAGCATGTAAGTGGGTCAGGAGGAATGGCTGGGAACAATACAGAGAGGTTAAGGCTGGGGTCTCTAGTACAAGATAAACCTAGACTTAACTATGGAAGAGGAAGGACAAATAAACCTACTTCTATCTTACGTTGGGGTGTCAAATCAGAGCAGACCTCCTAGAGATTCCCAATCCACTTGGAGTCACCTTACAAATTCCCTGGAAATTTGTGAGTGTTTCTGGACAAATTCCCTGGAAGTTTGCTAGACACCAAGAGCACACTCATGTTTGGGAGGTCTGAGGGTTCTACAAATTTTAGGGCCCTCCTAGAAACAGAAGGATTTCTCTGGGTACACTGCCAGGATGGGAGGAATAGTAGTAGAGGAAAGCTAGCACAGTCGTCAGAGTCAAAACACCATTGCCATTTGGGTCTGTCCAAGAACCATGGGGAAGAAAAGAAAATCTTGCCAAAGAAACGGGGTAAGGAGGAACTCCTGGGAAGGAGTCAACCACATTACGGCTAGAGATCAAGGCATTTACTCTTACCCGGCGGTTTCCCCAATCTAAAAGCGACCACTTTAGCTGCCACTGCTCAAAATAATAGCAACCACCCACATCTTCCACGATTCCCAAGAGTCTTGAAAACAGAAGTCCTTCCACCTTATTTGGGGTCCATTCAGACAAGAGGAAGCTAGCGCTAGGGCCCAGTCCTCTACCATCCCCATCTCCCAGGGAGGTTACCTTAGTTTGGCTTCTTTATTAAAACACAAATCCTTTTTCCTTTGGGTGGGTCTGGGGTCTGAAGCAAAAATAGCCAAGGAAGGGCTTGCTTTCTTTGATCTGGTGGCTTCTGCAAAAGTGTACCAAACAAATGTTTGCTGCAGATTCAAATGCCAAAGGCAGGGGCACTTCGAGTCAGTGGTCATAGCTCTCGGCACCTCGGCTTTCGATGGATCCTAAGGCACTAGAGAATCTGCAGGGGTGGGATAAGGAGGATCAACACACTCCTCTCCTTTTCCAACTTTAGTGTCAAAGGACAAAAGGAGGGCTTACAGCTGCTGAAACAAGCACCAGGTCCCTACAGAACTTGTTACTAATAAATGTGGGGGAGGGGAGTAGATGACAATCTGGTTCGTCCTTGAGGGAACAGGACAAATGCAGTTAATTTAGACTCTAAAGATTGGGTGGAAGTCAAGTCACGTCTATTTGCCTATTCCAGACCTAACTGATGAGCACTCGAGAGTCCTGGGGATCAGTGGTTATGAAGGAGAAGCAATGCCCAGAAACGACCCCACGTGTTCACCCTTAGAATGCCTGAACCATAGGCTAGCCCACACCCCCTCCCCTAGCTGGATGGAAAGTGCTTGTGTTTGTGTTCAGTTTCCTATAGGAATAATGGCTTGCTTCCCAAGCCTGGAGGACTATACCGTCCAGAAGGACTCAAGGTCCCCAGGGCCCAGAAAATATTGTAAATGACTAGTATGACATCTAGGCAGCTTGATTCACCAAGCAGTCTCTATGTACTTCTCCTGATGATGTTGCTGTCATTAAAGCTCTATATGAAGGAAGAGCAATGAGGGAAGGAGCTCCTTCCCAGAAACAAAACCAAAGTTGTATCGAACATGCCCCCTGAATGAGATGCCTCTCTATGGAGATGCTAAAGAAACAGGGAGACTGTGTGTGCCTTAGTCTTGATGTGTTTCCGTAACTCATACCTTATAACTTTGAAGCATTTGTCCCCAAGCCTTGTATAATGGTGGCCAGCCCCAATGACAAAAATTTTCCCCATGAAGGAGAGGCATTCAAAAGATAGGGAGAAAGTAAATAGTAAGATTCCATCAGGGTTAATGTTTTACCCAGGCAAGTATATCTCAAGCAAAAAGGAATACTGATGGGTTAGGTGGAGGTACAAAGAGTGATTGCAATCATGGGCTATTAGATCTATCCTGAGTTTAAACAAGAAAGGAGAGCATGTGGGCAGTGATGGAGAATGAAATGTGATTCAATTTGCGGACTGAATTTCTCAAATACTCTTGATAGAGCACTAGAAAATGTAAGCTGAAAGAGAATGGGGTAATAGATTGTAATAGATTTTTTTAAATTGGGCATTTTTTAACTGAGTGTCCGTTTTTGATGTCTTGAAATCTTTCTTACTTTATGCTGTTAAACTTCAACCTGTATGCCTCTACCCACATTATCTCATCCAACTTTCCCTTTCTTCCTTCTCAATCCTTAAATTCCATCTCTTCTTAAGTGCATGAACTTGACCCCTTTTCCTCCTTTCCTTCCCCTGTTCTCTCAGCTCCTATAGTTGCCTCTTGCACTCATCCTTCATACTTTATATAATGTGAACAGCAAGAGCTACTTTTATTTAGCATCTCATTTTTCCAGACCTTTTACTAAGCATTCTTATGGAGGAAACAACAAGGTATAGAAAAATGACTACTTAACTCAATAACTTGTGGTCTCAACCTCTGAATTTATTCCTGTACTTGTCTAATCTTCCATATAAAAGTATTTTGAAAGCATGGTCTATGTCCTGTCCATTATTGCATTTTCCAAGAGATCTTGGTACTTTAGATAGGGTTCACTCCAAAAAAAAATGTTTTTTTGTACTCCAAATTTTTTTTAAATAATCATGTGAGGCCATTTGGTATATAGTTTAGGTCTCTCTCCTCCAGGTCACATTCCATCTCACTTCCTGTGTTCCTTTCTTAAGAGGATACACTCCTCTCCATGGCGATCTCATTTAAATTCCTTTAATCAACGCCTCTCACTTGTTCCAAGACAGTCGATGAAATAATCACTATGATCTCTGTTTTGTTGTTTTTTTTTTAATCATCAGTCATCCATCTCTTTCCCAATTTAAGCTACTGGTCCTTTTTCTCACTTTCCTTTCAGTGCCTTTTCTGTCAAAAGATTGAATGTAGGGCGCCTGGGTGGCTCAGTTGGTTAAGTGACTGCCTTCGGCTCAGGTCATGATCCTGTAGACCCAGGATCGAGCCCCATCGGGCTCCCTGCTTCTCCCTCTCTCACTCCCCCTGCTTGTGTTCCCTCTCTGGCTGTGTTCCTCTCTGTCAAATAAATAAAATCTTAAAAAAAAAAAAGATTGAATGCAAATAGTCTTTGTTCACAAACCCATTTTCTTATCTTTCTCTCTCCTCCTCTGCTTCTGCCCCCACTCCTCCACTGAAATTGATTTGTGTAAATCATCAGATTGTCTCCTGCCAAAGGCTGCACCAGGGATTATACTTTTTCTCACCACATCATCGACTCATGGAGCACCTCCATCTTTCTCCTACAACTCTGACTTCTCTGGCATTGCTACTCCTCTTCATCCTGGTTCTTCTCTTTCTCCCTGCTTCTACTTCCTCTTCCTACCACACAAATGCAAACTTACCTCAAAGCTCAGCTCTTTTTCTCTCTTTAAATTTCCCATTTATGTTCATGGCTTTTTTTTTAGTACTGCACTGTCTCTCTTCAAAGATACTCCTTGTCCTAAGTTTCTATAATACTGACCTACCTTCTAACTTTGTTTGTTTTGTCTTGGGACAGCCCACCGAGCTCTTGAAAATCAACAGCTTTAGTAAAAATTGATCATCTTTCTCCTAAAACTAATTTCCTCCTTTAGATGTATTTATTTTATTTATTTTTAAAGTAGGCTCCATGCTCGGTGTGAACTCAGGACCCTGAGGTCAAGACCTGAGCTGAGATCAAGAATCCAACGTTTAACTGATTGAGCCACCCAGGTATCCGTCCCTGGATTTTTATTTCTTCAGTTATCCTAGTCACTGTCTGCCTCAGACATTAGCCACTATTTCTGCAGATAAAATCTAGGCTCTGTGCTTGATAAAAAAATTCCTTCTTGAGTTAGAAAATCTACTTACTATTCAATGAAAATAATTTATAACCATGGGATTTGATGACTAAACTCCGTTTTATGAGTGACTCAACTTTCTTTCTATTATTGGAGTTACTTTGTGCTTTCCTAACAGTCACTGCTTATACCCTATATTTCAGTACCTTGAACAACATAGACAGTAAGATATTGGTTAAATTAATGAAATTCCTTAGGTACATGGCATTGTAGGAGTTAAATATCTTAGAGTCCTTAACACAAATTCCAAAATTCCTCCAGAAGAATGAATCATTTCAAATCCTCACCACTGAGCAACTTTACTTTGGGGGAAATAAAAGGAAAAAGAAACTACAATTTGGTAAGTGAAACGGTGTAGCTCAAGTTTTAATTTACATTCTTTGGAGTACCATGAATGTTGATATTTTTTTATTTCATGACTATGAGCCATTTGCATTTCAACATATGAATTGGTTCATATCCTTTGCCCATTTTTCTCTAATAGGGTCCTAGTGGATTTTTTCTCATCTGCTTATATGAACATTTTACCAATTGCTCATATGAAAATTTTACATATTAAATCCCGTTAGATATGTTCACTGGTTTTCCCCAGTTTTCCATTTTTTATACTTCTTTAATTTTATTTACTCTAGTGTGCTTTTGACATATTCATGTTTTATGTAGTTGAGCCTATCTTTTGCTCTGTAATGTCTTTTCGCATCTTTCAGAAAATCACTTTGTCATCCAGAGGCAGAAAAATATTATTTTCCTTTTTATATGTTAATTGTACCTCTAACTCTGATTGGAATTATATCTTTAATTATGTTTCTTTTAATCTGTTATATTAATTTGTTTTATTGTTTTGTAGGGATGGTGTGAGGAATAAGGCAGATGTAACTTTTGATACCTGGTCCTTTAAATATGCCCTGTTTATTGTGTTTTCTCTCTTTTTTTCTCAAGTTTACAGGCACTTTTCTTTATCCTAGTGGTCTTAATTTTTTTCCGATCTCAAAATTCAGGTCTTTGGTTTAAGGAAAATTTTTAAGTTAATTCCTTGATGACTTCCTCTACTTTTTTCCTCTGTACATGAACTCCTGTTATTTGGATATCAGAGTCATGGATTGGACCTTTAGTTTTTGTAACTTTTCTTCTCCCAGTTTTCTGTCCTTTTACCACTAGGCTTGTTCTTCTGAAAAATGTCCTTATCTTTACCTTCCCAAACTGTTGTCTTTTCCATCTGTCTTAAAATTTTTATTTCCAACAGTCATTTTTTAATCTTTTGTGTGTGTGTGTAGCTTCCTTTTTTTACCCCCGTCTTTGTGTCGTATTGTCCTGTTCTTATTTCATGGATGAATTTCTTCTATCCCTTTGAAAATATTAAAATGTCAATGGTTTTTGAAGGTATTCTTCCCCCTGCATGGTCTGTTTCTTTGAAATTTCCTTCTATCAATTTTTTTGTTTCAGTTTCTACTTTCAGCTTTAAGGCTTTCCTCAAATGTTTGGTGATCTTTAGTAGTTGGCTCATAGAGGAGTATAACACAAAAAACTGTTTAGAAGCTCAGAGTGTATGGTGATTATGTTTCCCTTAGGATGATCTATCTGAGCTGTTTCTTGGGTGAGTCTGATGCCGGTATCTGGGGGACTGGTGATGGATCTTCCAAACTTCCTCTTGGAGGGAATAGGCCTGGTTTCCCTACCACATGGAGAAAGGATCCTGAAATTTCTAATACCAACTTGTAAAGTTCACTAAGTCAGCTTGTTTTCCCTAGAACAACCACACTCAACGGATGCTGGAAATTCCCAATCCAGAGGCCATCTTTTTCACCTAGATGAGAAAATGAAGCTTAATCTTCTGTCAGGGTAACAATGGAACAGTAAACTCTCCCAAGGGAAGGGACGGGATCTGGGGTTCTAGCTGCTTCTTAGACAGACTTTCAAGAAATCCTAAGCCTTGGGGATTCTGTAGAGACAACTGCATTGCTTCTTGGCTTCCCTCACTGCCAATTTAGGTTTCAACCTCACAGGATTTGGTAAGTCAGTTTCTACTTGTCTGTTTTTAAATTCTGCTACTATCTTATCTCCTTTGCCATTTCTCTCTTTGTAAATTATTTTGTAAACCAAAAATCCTGTTACTGTTACTTCACTGGAGTTTTGGAGGGAACAAAATAAATGATTGTACATAAACCGCTATTTTTATATCTTTTTGTTTCCCCAAATATATTCCTCAATATACCTAACCCAAAGCCTGGGCTCAGTCACATTCTCCCTCACTGACCCTCTATGCTCCTCCTCCCTAAGTTATTACCCCTGCTGTCTAGACAAACATCTTCCTCGCGAGATCCTTCCCCACCAACCATATGTCTGGGCAATTTATTTGGTGCTTAATACAAGCTGTTGAAGTGGGAGTTCCCCAGAACGTTCTACCTGGCACTTTGCTTTCACCTCTAATGGGTACTTGTGTAGAGTAATAAATCCCTTCCATGGGATGTACTTTCTTCTCTCTCCAAGATATTTGTATGTTTCTATTCCACAAATTTCAATATTCTCCTCTTGATAAAGTACATAGAAAAGAGAAGATAAAAAGAGGGTTTTTCCTGTACACTTTTGTGCCTCAAATGCCAGTATTTGGGGTATAGTTCCTAGTTAGGAACATTTAGGAATTTGGATATAGAGAAGACACATGGTAGGAAGTATCAGGCATGAACAGCATAGATTAAACTGTGACAGATTGGGACTTGGACTTTCTTTTATTTTACTTTATTTTGGGGGGAGGACTTGGCCTTTAAATCAACTTAAATGTTACATTATGAAAAAAAAAGGCACATTATGATTTCATTGTGAGATGAACTGAACATGGGAATATTAACCTCATTAGAGTATTTTCTGTTTACTTTCCTCTGTTACATGGATACTATGGCGGTCACATAGTGGTATCTAACAATGGAGGGAAGTAGCAGCCAGAAGCCTATTTTGAATCCTGTATGTCCAAGACCTAGGCACTCTAAGGAGTTTTGAAGCAAACATGCTTCTTGACCTGCCAATAAATTTTAAATATTTTTTTTGAGAGACAAAGAGAAAGAGAGAGAGAACAAATGGGAGAGGTAAGGAGAGGGAAAGAGAATCTCATGCAGACTCTGTGCTGAGCATGAAGCCCAATGTGGGGCTCAATTTCATGACTGTGAGATCATGACCTGAGCTGAAACCAAGACTCAGAGGCTTAACTGTCTGAGCCACCCAGGTGCTCCTAAATACGTCTCTTGAGTAGTATGTAGGTCTGGTTCTTGGACTTTTCCAGAGATTCTACTTAATGCTCAGAGAAAAAAAAAATATTCGCCTTAAACTACAGTGAATTCTATATTATGCACCTAAAGAACCCTGACCAATACACTTCCTCTTCCTCATTCCCACTCGCCCAAAACAATCACTCTAAGTATTTTAGTTGTCTCTTGTGTTTTCTTTTTCCAATAGTTCTAGACTTTTCAGTTTTAGATATTGTAGACAGTCATACTATAAAAGATGTAGATTTAATTCTCTTATGCCCCATCCCAATGAAGACCTTCCCTATCCTATCCTCTATTATAGCTATATCAATTTTTTTTGGTTAAATCAAGTCTATATTTTTACCACACAAAACTAGTTACAGTTGAGTCATGTAATATGCTGACTGCATTCCCACATAATTTTATTTATTGGGGAGTTAATAATTGTCTCATTGTTTCATTTGCTTAGTTTGACACATATTTATTCATTCTCAAATTCATTTCCAGTAGTATAAATACCTTCTAAATATGTAAAACACATCAGGTACTAAGTCAGATTTCTCTCTCCAGAAAGTCTTCCTAGAGTCCCCCATATGCTTACTTGAATCTGGGCTGTTTAGTCTTTAGGCCACTGCATAGTCTGCAGCTTCTAATTTCTATTATCATAATCCAGGGGATTCTCTTTCCCTATTATGTTAGATTCCTGATTCCTCCCATCTCAGTCTTTCTTCCTGATTTACTCCCTTGTGTTGGTGGAGCATACCCACCGGGACCATCCTTGGAGGTTACATTAGAAATTATTACGTAGCTCACGGAATCTCCAGAAGGACCAGAGAATAGGTTTTGGAGACTGTGCTTCTAGGAACAATACCCAAATTATCCAACAATCTGTATTAAGGTATTCCTATACGTTCTTTGGTCCAAGATACTAAAGACCCTGAGCAATGCACCTTACCAACTATAGCCTGTGGCACCACTGCCCCTGAAACCGACTTTCTCACATTTCTTCAAACTGAAGTCCTTCATGTAAGTGTCTGATGGGAAGAGCTTAGGTCATAGGTCTATGTCTTTGCTGAAACAGATGCTAGATAATTGAGCTCTGGCTTCACACTTGGCAAGCCAGGGGTCCTAATATGGGAATTATCCCAAATCTAAAAAGGGAATTCAAAGTTGGTCACAAATATAACAACTGTCACCTAAAGTTTGCATGCCTGAAAAGGTCTTTTTTTTTTTCTACCTTAATTTTTTTCTTTCAGGATTCTGAAGATGAAATAGTTTCACTGAATTCTAGCTTCTAGAAATCCAAAACAAATTTGCTTTCTGATCCTTCTTGTGAAACCTGTTTTTACTCTTTTGACACTAGGATATTCCTTTGCTCCTTATTTTCAGAGATTTCCTTAAGATATGATTTGTAAGTTTGTTGGTTTTGTTTGTTTGTTTGTTTGTTTTTGGTCAACCATTGAGCTAGACTTTCTGATATAGAAACTCATGTTCTTCATTACTGTGAAACTTTCTGATAACCATTTCTTTAATATATTCCTTCCCACTGTATTTTCACTTCTCTCTCACTGGAAATACAATTAGTTGGTTATTAAGCCTCTTGAACTGATCCTCTAATTTTCTTATCTTTGTTCTATTTTCCATCTTTTTGGTTTTTTTATATTATACTTTATTTATTTTCCAAATCTTTTAGCAATTATTTTTAATTTCCAGTTCTTTTTTGCTCTCTGAATATTCATTTTATTACGGATCTCTACTAATAATTTCTCTGGCTGTAGATTTTCTCTTCTCTCTCTAGAAGCATTCTACGGATCTATAAAAAGTCTCATTTGCTTCCTACACTGTGTCTGTTTCCCCTGAATTCACCCTTCCTTGATGTTTTGGTTTCTCTCTTTCATGCTAAGTGCTTTCCTCATAATATTCTTGGCTTATGTTTAAGGGTCAGGCACTGAAGAGTCTCATTTGCTATGGATGACTGATAAGCTTCACTGCAAGGGTCCAGCCCTTTCCTTTGGGGATGGGAGCGACTGTCAATATCTGAAGTTTATGTTTCTTTTTCATTTGAAATTGGGGCTCAGGAATCTTAATTTTGTTTTTGAGAAACATCAAATAACAGAGAAAATTGCATAAATAACAAAATCTGCATCCCAAACAGAATCGACATTCTTTGTATTTTGTCATATTTGCTTCAAGTGGCTTTTTAAAAAACGGCTTTATTGAGATATGATTTACAGAACAAGTATTTCACCCATGTTAAGTGTACAATTCAATAATTCTTGGTATATTATACAAAGCTGTGCAACCATCACCATAATCTAGTTTTAGAACATCTCCAACACTCCAGAAAGAAACCTCATGCCCGTTTTCAGTCACAACCCATTTCTACCCTCAGCTCCAGGCAACTACTAATCTGTCTGTAGATTTGCCTATTTTGGACATTTCATATAAATAGGATCATATGAAGTTTTTTGTGTCTGCCTTGTTTCACTCAGCAGGCTTTTGAGGTTCATTCCTGTTGCAACATGTATCAGTATTTTGTTTCTTTTTATGGTTGAATAATATTCCATCGTTATGCATATACCATATTTTAGGTATCCACTCATCCGTTGATAACATTTAAGTTGTCTTCGTCTTTTGGCTATTAGGAATAAGGACGTTATTAACAATTCATGTACAAGACTATGTGTGGACATAGGTTTTTATTTTTCTTGTGTAGAGATCTAGGAGAAGAATTACTGGATCATATGGTAATTCATACGGTTTAATGTTTTGAGAAACTGCTACACTGTTTTTCCAAAGTGCCTGCAACATTTTAGATTTCCATGAGCAATATATGAGCATACTTATGTCTCAACATTCTCAGCAACACTTGTTGTGTTTTTTAAATAGTACTTCTGGTTGGTATGAAGTATCTTGTGGTTTTAATTTGTCTTTCCTTAATGACTAATTTGATGCTGAGCATTTCTCCTATGTTCATTGTCATTCATGTATCTTTACTGAAGAAATTTCTTTTCAAATTCTTTGCTCATTTTTTGAGTTGTCTTCTTAGTATAGAGTTGCAACAGGTCTTTAGATGTCCTTGTTCTCAGTCCCTTGTTGGGTATATCATTTGCAAATGTTTTCTTCCAGTCTGTGGATTATCATTTCACTTTCTTATGTCTTTTGAAGTGGACAAGTTTTGAATTTTGAGGAAGTGCAACTTATCAATTGTCTACTGCTTGTGCTTTTGTTGTTGTAGTTAAGAAATCACTGCCTAGTCCAAGGTCATGCAGATATATTACTGTTTTCTTCTAAGATGTTTATAGTCTTTGCTTACATTAGGTCTATGATCAATTCTGACTTCATTTTTGTATATGGTGTGAAGTCAGGATCCAAACTCATTCTTTGTATGTGGACACCCACTGTTCCAGGAACATTTGTTGGAAAACTATCCTTTCACTGTTGAACTATCTTGAAACCTTTGCTGAAATCACCTGGCCATATATGTAAAGGGTTATTTCAGGCTCTCAGACCCATCCCACTTAACACACACAATTAAATGGAATGGATTTGAGAGCCTGAAGTAAACCTTTACATATGTGACCAGTGTGTGTGTGTATGCATACATACACAATACATACACACACACACACACCAGAGAGACACACACTCATAGCAATGTCTTGATTATGGCAGCTTTGTAGTAAGTTTTAAAAGAAGGAAGTGTGAGTTCTCCAAACTTTCTGTTCCTTTTCAAGATTGTTTTGGAGATTTCAGGTCCTTGTGTTTATGTATCAACTTTAGGATCAGCTTTTAGTTTCTGGGGTGGGAGGGTAGCCAGAAGGAATTATAATAGGATTGTACAGAACTCATAGATCAACTTGGGAAGTATTGCCATCTTAAAAGTCTTCTGATCTATGAATATGGCATATCTTTCCATTTATTTATCTCTTCTTAAATTTAACAATGTTTTTTAGTTTCCAATGTAGAAAGCTTGCACTTCTTTTGTTAAGTTTATTTCTACTCCTTTTATTCTTTTTGATGCAAAGAGTTGTTTTCTTAATTTCATTTTCAATTCAGGTTGCTCATTGCCTGTGTACAGGAATCAACTGACTTCTATATAATGGTCTTGTATCCTGAAACCTTGCTTAACTTATTCATCCTAGTAGTTCTTTAGTGGTTCCTTAAGATTTTCTCTATATAGAATCCTGCCATCTGTCAATAAAGATAATTTTATTTCTTCCTTTCCAATTTGGATGCCTTTTATTATTTTTTCTTGCCTAAATGCTCTAAAGATTAGAATATTCAGTGTATTTTGAATAGAAGTAGTAAGAACAGACATCCTGAAGGGTCTTGTTCCTGCTTCAAGTACTTTTAAATAGAAGAAATAAATGTTTCAGATGATGTAAACCCCAAATCCTAATCTCCTTTTCCTCTCCAGGCCCATAAGTAACAACTATTATGAATTTGGTGCATTTTTGACTTTTTATTTGTATGTGTCTATGTTGTGCATCAACTAATAATATGAAGTATTGTTTTGTGTATCTGCTATTTTTATTTTGTATCAATGATTTCATACGCTATTTTTTCAATTTCTAAATTCAACATTGTATATATATATATATATATATATATATGGAAGCTTTGTAGTAAGTTTTAATAAGGAAGTGTGAGTTCTCCAAATTTTTTATTCCTTTTCAAGATTGTTTTGGAGATTCCAAGTCCTTGTGTCTATATATCAACTATAGGATCAACTTTTAGTTTCTGGGGTGGGAGGGTAGATATATATGAATTTATATACATTATATATATGTATATATATATATATATATATATATATATGTCGTAAGAATATGTTTGATTCATTTCTCCATTACTGGGTATTTAGGTTAACTTTCACTGTTTTTATTATAAACAATGCTGTACTGAAAACCTTTTACATGTGTTCTTGTAATTGTATATGAGAATTTACCTAGGGTACATATTTTTAGGTTATACAGAAACTATATTTTGTGTTTTATTAGATACAGTCAAGTTGCTTTACCTAGTGATTTTCTTAATTAATACATGCTCTAGCAGAGTAGGAGAATTTCTTTCTCCGTACTCCCAGATGCACTTGATAATGTCAAATTTTTAGTTCACTACTTGATTGGCAAAATAATATATTTGCTTTGATTTTATTGTGTGACTTGTTTCCTGATGAGATGACATGCTTTCTCATTGATTATTGACCTTCTGTGGGTTTCACCTTTATGAATTACCAGTTACATCCTTTGTTCATTTTGTGAGTTAATTTTTTTTCTACTGATTTGTGAGAGTTCTTTAAATGTCTGTGATACTAATGCTACATCTCCTGTATTGTTATAAGTATCCTACTTCATCCCATCTCTATTTAAATTTGCTTATGGCATTTTTTTGGTTGTTTTGAAAAATTAAATGTAATCAAACTTGTTAATCTTTTCATTATGATTTGTTTCCTTATGTCCTATTTAAGTAACCTACTGTTCCTTGAAGTCACAAAGATCTAAATTTCTTTTGTTTTCTTTGTATTTCATCTTTCTGTGTTTCATTCATTCAGAATGTTGTGTCATTGCTGTTGGGAGGTAGGGATATATAGTTGTTTTGATTTTTTTTTTTTTTTTAGAAATCTAATTGTCTACCACCATGTTCCCCATCGAGTTGGAATCCTCCACTCTCATATTCCAAGTTCTAATATAAGCATGGATCTCTTTCTAAATTCTCCATTCAAGTCCACTGATTTGCCCATTTCTATGCTGAGTCTATACCATTTCAATTATAATAGCTTTATACTTACTACTGATAATTGGTAAGGCAAGTCCCTATATGCTTTTCTGGAATTAATTTGGGTAGACAGTAGAGTTAAATTTCAGTATTAATTTTAGGACATATTTTTCAGTTTCCACAAAAATCATATTTATTTGAATCAAAATTGTATGAGTTAAAGAAAAATCTGAGGCACACATAACTTCCATATTGAGCATTCCCATTCATTAACTGGTATTTCTCCATTTATTCAAATCTTGTACGTATTTCAAAAAAGTTTCAGAATTTTATCCCTAAAGATAATGTATCTGTTGCTTTAGATATATCCTTAGGACCATCTTAATTTTTTGAGTGTGTTGTGATGACACTTTTTTTCTGTTAATTTGCAGTATTTTGTTTCAAACTTTTACTTCTTCTTCCTATTAGTTATACTAGCCTGACCACTGATTCTAGAGTTTTCCATATTTCCACACAGATGATGAGATTTTCTGAAAAAAAACACAAAAATTATTTCTCTTCTTTTCCAGTAATCATAGCTTTTTCCTTTTTTCTTCTTTCTTTTTTTGAGCTGGGCAGGAATGGAAGGCTTATATAATAAGGTATGATCTCTAGTAAAATATTGAATGTTTACTGGTTTAGTAGAAATTCTATCTTCATTTAAGATTTTATTAAGAGTGGTTCTAAACTTTAAATTACATATCATTTATCACCTAATCTGAAACACTTTTGAGAGTGACAGGGACCCAAGAAGATACACATAAACCAGGACTCTACTAACTGACCAAATATTGGAACATTTAAACAATGTAACACAGTATAGAATATAGAGTAATATAGAATATTTGAACAATGCAATCTAAAACTTGACCTAATGGGCATATATCAAACTTTGTACTCCCAAACCACAAAATGTAATTTTTTTCAAGCACTATGGAAACTTTACAAAATTGACCATAAAACTGTGGCATTGAAACAAGCTTTAACAAATATCAAAAGGCTAAAAGCAGGCAGGACATAATTATAAACAATGAAGTTAAAAATTAATACTAAAAAGACATGTAGAAAACCCTCAATTTTATAAAATTAAAAATAAATTTCTACATAAACCTTTAATCAGTAAGAAATAAAGATGGAAATTAGGAAATACTTTATAGGTATTCCATATTTCTTGTCAGATGCTGGTAAAAGTTATTAAAAGGACTATTTATAGACTTAAATAAATACCTAAGAAAGGAAACAAAAGAAGTCTGAAAAATCCCATCTCAGGAAGTTAGAAAAAAGGCAAAAAAAAAAGTAGAAAAATGAAAATAATAAAATACAACTAGAAATTAATGGAATATATAGAACCAATATAAAATAGAGAGGATGAAGAAAACCAAAAGTTGTTTTTTTTTAAAAGCTGAATAAAATCGACAAACCTCTGGTGAAAATAGTTTTTTTAAACATTTTATTTATTCATTTGAGACAGAGATATATATATATAGAGAGAGAGAGAGAGAGAGAGAGCGCGCGCGCATGAGCAGGGGGAGGGGCAGAGGAAGAGGGAGAAGCAGACTCCACTGAGCCAGGAGCCCAATGCAGGACTGGATCCCAAGACCCTGGGATCATGACCTGAGCGGAAGTCAGATACTTAACCACCTGAGCCACTCAGGCACCCCACCTCTGGTTAAAACAGTAAAGACCAAAAATAGAAGGTACAAATAACCAGTATCACTAAAGATAAAAAGATCATCACTATAACCATTGCAGACATTTTTAAAAAAATAAGAGAATTAACAACTTTAAGCCGAACAATATATTTTAAAATTCAGATGAAACAAATTCTTAGAAAAACATAATAACAAAATGGACACAAGAAGAAATAGAACACTGAGTACATCTATAACCACCAAGAAAAGTGAAACAGTGCTCAAAACTCTCTTCATGAAGAAAATTTGAAGCCCAGATGACCTAATCAGCAAATTTTACCAAACATTCAAAGAAGAAATAATGCCAACCTTAGATAAATTTCACCAGAGAGACAAATTTCCAACACATTTTATGATGCCAATTTTATGATATAAGCCTCCAATGAGGGCACTATGAGAAAAGAACATAATGGACTAATCTCACTTATAAATATAGACACAAAAGTCCTAAAGAGAATATGAGTAAATTGATTCCTGTAATATATTCATCATGATCAAGATGGGTTTATTTCAAGAATGAAAGGTTGACAGTTAAGCAAAAAAATTAATACATAACACACTAACAAACTAAAAGAGAACCTCACTAGATGTCGAAAAGTGATAAAATTCACCATCCATTCATCAAACTAAAAATTTTAAGGAAATTTTATAGAATAAAGTGTATCTACCCCAAACCTTCAGGCAACATCAAACTTAATAATGAAAAGTTAAAAGCTTTACCTTTCTGATCAGGAAAAAGATAAGGATGCCTGTGGTTTCTTTATTCGACATTGCCCTGGATGTCCTATCTGACATAAGACAGCAAAGGGGAAAAAAAAAAAAAAAAGAGGGGGAGGGGAAAGACTGGAAAGAAAGAGACAAAGCCATCATTATTCCCAGAAATCACTGCACATGTGAAAAATCCAAAAGATCTGTAAATAAACTATTTTATTTTGTTTTTCTTAAGATTTTATTTACTTATTTGACAGAGAGAAACAAAGCTAGAGAGGGAACACAAGCAGGGGGACTGAGAGAGGGAGAAGCAGGCTTCCGGCAGAGCAGGGAGCCCGATGTGGGGCTTGATCCTGGGTCTCCGGGATCATGACCTGTGCCGAAGGCAGACACTTAACGACTGAGCTACACAGGTGCCCCTAAATAAATTATTTTAATTAATAAGAGGGTTTAGCAAGGTCTCTGAATTTAAAAGCAATATTTAAGAACAATTTATATATACCAGCACCAAGCAATCAGACTGCAAAATTTAAGAAAGAGGCCATTTACAATAGTATTAAAAATTACCTGACACTAAAGCTAACAAAATCTTGCAAGTTTTCTATAAAGATAAGAATGTAAATTTACTTAGAGGCAATTAGAGTAGACCTAAATAAATGGAAAGACATAACTTATTAATAGATTTAAAGATTCAATATTATATAACTGTAAACTCTTCTTATATTGATCACTAAATTTAATGTTATTCTAATCAAAATCCCAGAAGTGTTTTTGGAGAACATTTCATACTTTATATTGAGGCACAAAGGGCCAAGAACTGTAAAAGAGAAACAAGACTAGAAGACTTGATTTCCTTTTACCAGATTTCAAGCCCCCTCTATCACACTACGCACAGAAATGAATTTCTAGCGGATAAAACTACAAGGCTTTCAGAAAATAATATCCAAGAATATCTATATAACTGCAAAGTAGGGAAGAATTTCTCAATCAATACCATACACTAAGTAGAAAGAAAAAGATGGATCACTCGAACTACCCAAATATTTTTTATATGTCAAATATTTTTTATATGTCAAAATATACCAAAAGAAGGAGCCAAGAAATAGAAAATACACGTGTAGCACAAAGAAGTGACAGAACTAATGCCTAAGGTATTAAGAGCTCAGAGGAACCAATAGAAAAAAGACTTGAAGAGATACCTCACAGAAGAAATCTAAATGGACATTAAACATATACGAGGTGATCAGTAATCAAGAAAATGGCAAATTCAGACCTCAGTAAGAGAGTACTATTACCCACCAGGTGAGCCAAAATTGAAAAGCTAGACAATATCAAGACAATATCAAGTGTGGTGAGATATGGGACAAGAACTTTCATCTTGCTGTCAGGATATATACAAATGAAATGTACACACGTGTATCTTTGCGTATTCATGACAATGTTCACAGTGCCATTATTTGTAATACCCATACTGGAAAACATAATTGGTAGAATTTTTACACAATGAAATTCTACATAGCATACTATAGCTACACAATATTCACGATTCATTCATATAAACATTTTGAACATTTATATAAAGTTCAAAGATTGGCAACACTAAATATTTTCATTAAGAAATATATGCATAAGCACTTATTGAAACTTATTTGGGGGCTTTCTATTTGATTAAAATTTCCAAATCTTCAATATTTATTAAAAATCATGTATATTCTCTTATTTTAAATGATTTTCTATACCTATAAATGCAATATACAAATATATGTGTATATAAATGCAATGAGGATATTTATCTATGCACACAAAGCATCAATGTTGTAATCTGTCTGCCTAACCTATCACTCTGAGAAAAGTTTACGTTAAAAAAATTCTCATGGTAGGGGCGCCTGGGTGGCTCAGTTGGTTGAGCGACTGCCTTTGGCTCGGGTCATGATCCCGGAGACCCGGGATCGAGTCCCACATCGGGCTCCCTGCTCGGCGGGAAGCCTGCTTCTCCCTCTCTCACTCCCCCTGCTTGTGTTCCCTCTCTCGCTGTGCTTCTCTCTGTCAAATGAATAAATAAAATCTTTAAAAAAAAATTCTCATGGTAATTGTAGATGTCAGTTTTTCCTTTTAATTCTTTATTTTTGCTTTATATTTTTCCAGACTATGTAGTTAGTTGCATACATTTTCATGACTCTATTATTTTCCTACTGGATTTTTCTTTCTGATTCGAAAAGATGGCCCTATTCATGTCCTTGTTAATGCCATCCTATTTAGAAATCCTTTGATAATTCATGTTGCTACATAGTTTTTTGTTGTCATTGCTTAGAATTTGCCTGGTATGCCTCTCTCTTTATTTTTCCCCATTTTAGTTGCTTAGTTTTAACTGTTTTTAATATGTTCATTTTTAACTATCTTGATAATTATGGGCTGGCCAACTATGAGGTAGCCATGGGCTCAGATTATGTATGAGGTGGTTAAATTATACTATTACCCAGTAAGCTAGCCTGGACCACCAGCAAATTTCATTTTGAAGCTGTCTCCAGAAAATCATCTCTCGGGGCCCCAGGGCATCTTCATTTAAAATCAGGGTTTTGTTGGTGTAAGGCAAGCTACTTTGTTTCCCTATTTTTGTCAAAACAAAGTTTCAGCTTTTTGTCTTAGAAAATTGGTCATTTTCAGGTTAAAAATTTTAAACAGATGCCATTATTTATGTTTACTTTTAAATGTAATTTCTGACTTGTGACGACTGGGTTTTTTTCCCTTCATTTTCTTATTAAAAGCCTCAAGGAAACATTTTCAGTTTGTGGATTGGTAACTTTGTAAACAAGAGGGTTTACTGGAATTGGGGAAAATGATTCAATTGAAAGGAGAGGGAGGTTAGATTAAATTAGAGTTGGGATTGGACTGGGGGTGGGGTTGACCGAATTAGAATCTTGATGATACATACAGAGCCTGAGAGTCATACGACTTTTCATTTAGTGATTCTTTCCTGAAAAGAAATCATTTTTCTTGGAGTATCTTCATGTCAAACCTGGATTTCAGACTAGCAGAATGTAAATTACTTTTTTCTCCTTTAAAATATAAAAGAGATTAAGGCAACAACTTTTTCATTAAATGTAATTTTTTTCCCTCCTAACACTCATCTACTCACTCACTCACTCATTCATTCATCCACCCATTCATTCATTTATTCATTTGGAAAAAAAAAATCTGTGGGAACCCCTTGGTGCCAGGCACTGTTTTCGATGCTTCGCCTGCATCATTAGGATAAACAAAGACTCTGCCCTTGTAGAATTCATATCCTACATGGAATAGGTAGAGAAAGAATACACATAAATCCTATAGGATCATGGAAGACGATACATGCTATGTAAAAAAGAAAAGCAGAGCAGAATAAGCGAGATACAAAGTACAGGATGTTGGGGGACCCAAGGAGTGGATGCTTGCAACTTTTAAATAGAGCTGTCACGGTTGGGTGACCTCAGTTAAACACAGACCTGAATAAGACAAGTGAGAGGGCTTTTCAACAAGGAATAGCTAATGCAAGGGCCGTAAGGCAGGAGCTACGATTAAATAACACCAGTAAGGCATGTAGCCTAGGGAGGCAAGAGCAAGAGAGGAAATCAGTTGGGTAGGGGAGAGCCTTGTAGGTCATTGTGAGGGCCTTTTATTTTTACGTGAAATAGGGAGTGAATACCTATTGCCTAACTAGATCCTTTTCTCCCAATCTCATACATTTGTATTATTTTTAAAAAATTATTGCCAATCTGATACTATAATGTGACGATTCATTATTTGTTTGCTTTCATTTTCCTCAGAGCGAGGTTACGTGTATTTTATAGTTATTGTTTCTTTGGAATTGATTTCTTTGGCCGGTTTATATTCTGTGCCCATTTTTTTATTGGGTTATTTATATTTTGTTATATTATATGTACTACTACTAGTAGTAGTAACGTTTTATATGTTATAGGCATTACAAAATTTACCTGTTCATCTAGCATTTATCTTTTGCCATTGTTTCAAGCATTTTCTGCAAGACAATTAAGATTTTATATAAATAAATCTTTACAATTAGTTCCTTTTACGGTTACTTCCTTTATAGCTCCTAGGTGTTCTGCCTTGCTCAAAGGAGCTTTACAAACTCTAAGTTGTACAGCTAGTCTCTGAAGTTTTCTTCTTAGATTTTTAGGGTTTCTTTTTTATTTTTTTATTTTTTTGGATATTTAATTCAGCAGGACATAGTGTGAGTGGAAGCTTTGAGCATGATGTACATCATGTTATAAGAATATTCAGTTTTGCCAACACAGTTATTATATAAAATACCCTTTTCACAGTGAACTAATCTCCAACCTTTGTCATTAAATCGGAGGAGTTTTTATGGTTAGGATATATTATGTCCTATCTAAAACCTGATAAGAACCATCTAGAAGGGATGGATTGATAGATTGTGGGAGATAGGAAATACAGCAGGATGCCAGTTACTAAAAAGGCTGGAGGGATTGGGACCCAGACCACAAGGGAGAGGGCTTAGGTCACCTCATCTCTCTCTACTAACCCAGAGAAAGCTGAGGCTATGGGCATAGTAATAGGCAGCTTGCTAGATCTGCTGAAGGGCATGTGAGAAATCCTTATTTAAGAGCTTTTATTTCCTCAGAGAAGTCAGATCATCTATGCCTCAGGAAGAGGATGAGAAGGGAAAAGATGGTGGAAGAGGTGTGTAGATTTAAGAAAGAGGGGAATACGGGAAACCCTATCACTGCAGAGAGGGGAAAATAAACAATTGTAAGAGTATAAGCACTTTGGCAGACAGAATTTAGGGCACAACCAGATTTCTGTGGTAATGGGTTTCAAATGAGAATTCTTGGGAGGTGATACATGATTTTTGCCAGCAAAGATAGCTGCTAAGGTAACTTTAAAGTTTTTAGTAAACTTTTGGTTTCTTTTGCTAATATTTTCAAACACTTTCAGTCAAAAGTTTTTAGTTTCATTTATCAGTCCTTTAAAATCAAGGAAAAACTTTTTAGTTTGTTTTCTAATTAATACTTTCAGACCATTTAAGTCAAAGCTTTTCATTTTGTGGGCTGATCATGTTGTATGTCAGTGTTAAAAAAATAACAGGGGTGATTATTTCATCTGGTGATCCAAAGATTAGGTGGTGGGCTAAGAGATAAATGAGTCAGGGTGACTGACTCGGGGCTGATAAGGGCAGCTGGAACATCAAGACCAGGGGTATTTTCTCTAACTGTGTCCCCACCTTGCCACCGTTACTCATGCCTCCTCCGCAGAGTGCATCATTCATTCATTCATTCATTCATTCAACAAATACTTACTCAGCACCTATTATGTGTCAGACACTGTTCTATATGCAGAGGATACACCCGTGAACAAGAGAGACAAGGTTCCTGCTTTCCTGGAACTTACGTTCTAATACAGGAAGATAGACAATAATAATAAAAATAATATTAATAATAATAATAGCTAACATTAGCTTAGCAACTACTGTTTGCTGAGACTGTTTTAAGCACTTTACAAGTATTCCTTCATTTAAGTCTTATCATAACAATAAGAGGCAAAGACTAGAATTATCCCCATTTTATGCAATGGACACTTCAGGGCACAAAATGGGAAAATATCTTTCCTTTAGGGCAAGGTTAAACAGCCAGGAAAAAGCAAAGCTGGAATTTAGCCAGGGCAAGCTATAGATCCCTTTCTCTTAAATGACTGCTGTTCTGCCTCTCAGATAAGGAATAAGGTGAGAAACAAAAAACAAATTTTGGTAGAGTTCAGTACTACAAAAAATAAAGCAGGGCAACATGATGGTATTTGCATGTCAGGGGTGCAGGAGAGAAAAGGAAGAGATCAGGGAAAGCCTCACCGATGCAGTGACATTGAGCTGAGGCTTGAAGGTTAGCACAGTTATCTTAAGGCACAGGCAACAGAGAAAACCTGGTGCAAAGGAATCTTATCTTTGTCTGTGAACCAGAAGTGTCCTGTTGGTTGTAGCTAGAGTTCAATATGTAAGAGAGTGTCTGATTAAAAATGAAGTCAGGGAGACAGGCAGGAACCAGACCCCACAGGGTCTCAGGTCACATTAAGAAACTTGACTTTTATTCTAAGTGCAGTGGGCTTTTATGCGGGAGAGTAACACTCCCCGATTAATAATCTTCAAAGATCACTCTCATCGCTATACGCAAAATTAACTATATGTAGAGCCAAAGTGGAAGCAGAAGATCCATTAGGGAGCAATTACAATGCAGATAAAAAATGTTGGTGGCTTGAACTAGGGTAGTAGCAGGAGAATGAAATTTAGGGTATATTTTGAAAGTAAAATCGGCAAGTCTTGCAAATAAACTAAATGTGAAGAGTAAAGAAAAAGGAATTTAATTAGGAGCCTTGAGGTTTTGGTTCAGTAACTTGTACATGGTAGTGTCCTTTACTGATGAACAAAACTAGGGGAGAAATACCTTTCCTAAGAAAAATTAAGATCTTCCTCTTGAACTTTATAAGGGAAGGGGCTCTTTCTACCTTTTTAAGAAAAAATTTAAGTTTCAGGGAAAGAGTTCCGGAAATGAAGCTTTTTAATGTTCAATTTTATGAGCTCTTTTACATTTGACACCAAGTTGGAGGAGCTGCATTTTCATTTGTTTAATAAATATTTATTGAACATCTACAGTGGCCGAAGGCCATGTGATGAGATGAGAGGGACTAAACAAACAAGATCCCTGCCGCCAGTGCTTTTTGGGAAAGGGAGGAAGGACATTGGTCATGCCCCCCCTCCCCCGCTCCTTGTCTTATTAAAAGTTCTCCTAACGCTTGAGTAGCCATCTTATAACTGCATCTCGTGCTTCTGGCCGTTAGGCCCACCGTTCTAAACGCTCATAATCGCGTTAATAAATCAATCTCTAAATAGTGACATCTCCCCTCCCACTAGAACTTAAGGCTTTTTTAAAAACAGAGATTTTAACAAACAATACGAATACAACCTTTGCTTTGAGGACTAATATTTTTGCAGGAATGGTACCTTTATAAAGATCGTGGTTGCCCCCGTACATATTTGTTCCTTCTTCATATCCAATTAAATGAAAACACTAGTTTTCCCGTAGCCCGGTTCTCTAGGCTTGTTGGCTCTAGCTCAGGAGAGAGGAAGCAGGAGCCGTTGGATTTAAACCTTCTCTACGCTCTCTCTCGCTAGCCGGGGACGTGGTGTCGGCTACCCGGGGCTTTCCGTCCACGCAGCACCAGAATGAGGGAGTCTGGGAGGGGGTCGGGGAAGGGAAAGACGGAAGAGACATTAAGTAATTGGTTCTTGAAGGTATAAAATGATGTTTAGGGTCTACTCTGAAGCACTGATTTCAAATGCCCGCCCCCTGGGCCGTTTCGGCCCCGCCCCTTGCTGTTGTCACGCCGACTTCCACCTTGCCGGCTGCGGATTGGCCTCAGCCCCGGCCTCTGAAGTGCGGCGGAAGAGCTTGGGGTTTGCTTCCGGGGCGTGGGCCCCGGCCTTAGCCGCGGAGGCTTCTGGGAGGTAAGCGCCGTAATGGTGTCTGTGTGATTTCCGGAGGCTGTCGCCTTAGACCTCGACCGACGTGAGCGGCAAGAGGGTAACAGATCGTCTCTCTTGTCCGACTGGGGCCGGGGAAGAGCGGTTGGGGTCGGAGTCGGCGGTCGAGAACCGGGCGCCGGCGGTGGTGGAGCCCAGCGAGTCTCCGGCCGGCCGCGGAGCGAGAAGGCAGCTTTGCAGACGCCGTTAAACGGGGTCCACACCCCTCCATCCCCAAAACCCCGTGCGAGTCGGGCCTGTGGGTGAAGAGTCAGCGAATTTCTGGTAAGTGCCCAAAGGCGAGCCCCAGGGAGGCGGGAGTGATAAGAATCCGGGAGTGTGTGGGAGACGGCGGCGCCCCCAGCGGCAGGAAGCCCAGTTTCTCCCTCTGCATAGACCCCTTTTCCCTTTTTGAAAAATCTGGGGAAGTGTACCAGTTCCCCCAGCTTCCCCGCCCTCTTGCCTTTCGGACACTTAACGGGACTTCAGTCGCCACGTCTGCTAGGCAACTGCTTGGCAAACCCAAACCAAAAGTAACGTAAGGAACGGGCCCCTGAGTTTTGCTTATCAGAATCCTTTGGGGGTGAGTTTCCTGTCCTGAGCATTGTAACGCACAAAAGATCTGATTTATGTTAGTGTTGCTGTTGAAGAAAATTGGGCAAACAAAACGTTGTTGGGAAATTTTGCACGTGTGTGATTAAAGTTTTAGCACACTTTTCTCCAGGACACTCAAGTATTTTTCAGTGACTTTAAAAGTTTTGTTTTTGTAGTTACTAGCCTGTTTTCTGTTGTATGAGGTTTAGATAAAATGCAAACCTTAGGGTGTCTGGTGCAGTAGAGTTAAGTTGAGAATTTTTTAAAAATCATGGCAGTATTAAATTTTACACGGCTTTGACATTTCAATTCTCATAATAATCCTGTGAGGGACGTTGCCCATTCCATAGAAACTTAAGCGGGATGCTTGCCCAGGGCCACAGAGACAGAAGGAGAACTGGAACACAAACTCAGATCTTTATGAGAGAATTGTTTGCGCTGAATGAGAGCTGCCTAAGAAGCTGTATTCGTTCTGTGCCCTGAGCTTCATTATTGGTTTTCTTCAGAACTGTTGTTTGAGGTTATTTAAGTAAATTTTGGAGAATGAATTATGGGAATCACTTCACAAGGATGAATATTTACTAATACTTTATGAATTGAGGGTTTGTCATTTTAGAAATAACTTGATACAGTTTTTCTTTAAAGCATAAAAGATGACAACAGCAGCTAGGCCAACTTTTGAACCTGCGAGAGGTGGGAGAGGAAAAGGAGAAGGTGATTTGAGCCAACTCTCAAAGCAGTATTCAAGTAGAGACCTACCTTCTCATACGAAGATAAAATACAGGTAATGAAGACTTTATTTTCTTGTTCAGAAGACAAGATTAAATCTGTTAAATGGCATGCTTATGAGATTGTAGCATGTTTGGGGTATATCACTTAAGTTACGTATTTTCATAGAAGTAGAATGCAATGGAGTGTTTGACATTAAACTT
This sequence comes from Spilogale gracilis, assembly GCA_004023965.1. Taxonomy (NCBI): domain Eukaryota; kingdom Metazoa; phylum Chordata; class Mammalia; order Carnivora; family Mephitidae; genus Spilogale; species Spilogale gracilis. The sequence goes on from PITA01006161.1 coordinate 33,068, forward strand.
ATGCTCTTTATAAAAGTTATCATATATTATGCAGAAATTCCTGTTAACTGGGAATATCCATATGTATATGGCACAACAGGAATGATCTCAGAGGGCCTGTGCACTATCAGCACTAGTCAATATGAGATTAAAAGTGTCACAGTAATGAGCCCTGAGTTGACATACTAACACAAAAATCAAAAAGACATTTTAACTAATCTGCAGCCTTAGGGGAAAATATATGACTCAGTTTGGGCTTTCTAAAATACTGGAAACATCACAAGAATGTCTATTAGTAACCTTCAGATTAGAGGAATGAACTCGTTTAGGTCCTTGAAACTTGAGGGACTAAAGGATAGAGTGCTTTTTGTAAATTTTATTCCTTTGCTAGAGCCATGTATTTTCTCAGTAACACTTTTGCCGATTTGTTTCTCCTTTAGACAAACCACTCAGGATGCCCCTGAAGAGGTTCGCAACCGGGACTTCAGGAGAGAGCTGGAAGAGAGAGAGCGAGCTGCTGCAAGAGAAAAAAATAGAGATCGTCCAACACGAGGTACCGGCACTGACCCCAGACATTTGTCTCATGAAATTATGTTAAAAACAGTTTTTCTTTCAGTTACTAATTGGAACTGATGCGTATTTTTGTTTGCTTGCTTTAAAATGTTGGTGTAAACAATTTAAAGTATTGTTTACCTTAAGATAATTGGTAACACCTTCTTGAGTGATTAGATTAGAGGTGATAACAAGGTTGATTCCGGTATATGGGGATGGGTGGCAGCTGTTGTTTCAGTTTACATAAAGAGGGGTTTTTTTGTTTGTTTTTTAAGTTTTATTTATTTAAGTGAGAACATGAAGGAGGGTCAAAGAGCAGAGGGAGAATCTCAGGCAGACTCAATACCAAGCCCAGGGCCTGCTGCTGCTCTGTTGACCTTGATCCCAGAGATCAAGGTCATGACCTGAGCCAAAATCAACAGCGAACACTCAACCGACTGAGCCACCCAGGTGTGCCCCTAAAGGTTTTGCCTGTTCACAGCAACCAGACTTTTTGAGGCCCTGTGTTTTCTGTCTCTGAGGATCTCCTGTATTTGTCACTGGCTTTTGGAACGCATCTAGAGGCTCATATTATAATATAAACCTTTTTTATGTTTTCAGCATATGTAAACTCTTCCCTAAATTTCTTCAGACAGGCTACAGTTCCCATATTAAATCAATACTTTGATTAATTCATTCAACAGATGTTGTCCAAGGGCACATGCCAAGGCACTGTGGGTCCTGGCTGTGCTCTCTTGATGGTTCTAAGCTCTTCGCCCACAGGTCCCTAAAATGTTACAAGAAACTCAGTGTTTATTTTAGTAAGCTAAGTGATACTTGTTTTCCTCCAGAACATACAACCTCGTCGTCCGTATCAAAGAAGCCTCGGTTAGACCAGATTCCTGCTGCCAACCTCGATGCAGATGATCCTCTAACAGATGTAGGTTTTATTTTCTCTGTTGGGCTCCATGTAGTAACTTACTTGCTGTGTTTTCTGAAATGCTATTTATTTTTACTTACTGTTACTCAAATGTAGTCCTGACTTCAGTGCTAAGCTTTATGGTTGATTTTTAAAGAAAAAGTGTTGTTAATCACAAGAGTATTTAAATTTTAAGAGAAAGTTTGATCTCTGGAGAACCAAATAAAAAGGTGTTCTGTTGAAGGATAAGCTTCCCCCAGAAATAATTCCCCATACTGAACCCTGGAGGTTGACCATGTTCCATACTCCAGAGGGCATTCTTCATTCCAGGGTCTCTATCATTAATAGCAACCCCACGAGTTGAACTCAGAGGCCTTGCCACATTAGATACCATGGCCTCCCCCTCTAGGTGTGCAACTCAGTTAACATTAAAATTCAGTGTGGCCCCACAGTCTGTAATTAATTTGCAGTTTTGTACATACAGTAGGAAAACATGACTGGCCTTTCATCATTTGAGTCTGAGTACATATATCAATAATTAATTCCAGAGTTGATAGATTGAATTAAATAATTAACTCAATAATTAAAGGGAACCCAGTTTTAAATGGTATTTAATAATTGTTTGAAATTGTTCTGAGAATGTAGCACCCTTTTTGTACTTTTGATTATCCTTACTTCCTTGCTTAAAAATTATTTTGAGCCAGTAAAATTATTTAACCCTAGGGGTGATACACTGCACCTGTGAAGGGTGTATCAGTGTAAAGTGTTCCTTGTCTAATTTTAGAAATACTTTCATATGTAAATTCCCCTGTGACCATGTAATTTTGAAGAATACTTTGTTAAACTTTTGTTGTTACAATCTTTTAGCATCTCAGGGACATTTTAGTAAGAATTCTGTAAGCTTGTTTGTGGGGTTTTGTTTTATGTTTTATGTTTTGGTTGATGGGTGGCATTAATCATATTTAGATGCATTTATGTTTCCCAAAAGGAAGATTAATCCTGTCCCAAATAACATGTATTTTTCTCCTGGACTATTATCATTCTTTTTTAGGAGGAAGACGAAGATGAAGATTTTGAAGAGGAGAGTGATGATGATGATACTGCAGCTCTTCTTGCAGAACTAGAAAAAATTAAAAAAGAAAGAGCTGAAGAGCAGGCCAGGAAGGTAAAATCAGAATATTAAATATTTGTATCTTCTCATCTATTCTAAACTGAATATTGTTTAATTTAAGTAATATCATCATATTAGAAATTGTCCTTGCCATGTCTAGATCTTACATCACTTATAGATCTAGAAGTTTGATTTTTTTAGGTGTGTGTGACATCCTAATTTTCCTGGTTATGTTTGAAATTCTTTTCCAAATAGTTCAGGCATATTTCATAATGTTCATCAATTTATTTTTCATTCACTTGTTCATTTGTTCAACAGACATTTAATCATTGTCCATTAAGTGTCAGAAGAATTAAAGATGAATTCGATATAATCATGGTCTACACAGAACCCACGGATATAATGAGGCCATCTTTATGTCTTTGTCTCCTGCTTCCAGCCTTCTTTCCAGGCATTTGTTGGGCAGTCTGTCATTAGATTCTATATGACTTAGGACAGTTTACCTAACTAGTCACTTCATTTATATAATGAAAGAAAAGAATGTCTATCTCAAAAAGAACTATAAGAATTACATAGGATCCATATTACATAGCTTTAAACTTTAGATGAATTTGCATAGTAATAACAGTAAGAGATGAAACAGGTGAGCAGAAGCAGGTCAGAACAGTAGGTTTAGGAGTGTGGACTCTGTCCTGAAGGCCATGAAGGGCTAGTCGGCCTCATCAGGGTATGATAAGATTGGGTATGCATTTTATTATTTTCTATATTTTGTTATGAAATATTTCAGTAATACAGAAAAATATGAGTAATAAATTTAATAGTCATCTACTTGGATATGCATTTTAGAAAGATTACTCTGGCAGAAGTCTGGAGGTTGGATTGAGAGAACTGCTTGAGAAGGCTGTTCCAATAATCCTCACACGCAATTAAGATAATTTTGCATAATAGGAATTGGAATCGAGAGAAATAAATAGATGTTGATAGAGCTGTCAAGGAGGTAAAATTGGCCAGATAAAGTGACTGATTAGATGTGGCAACAAAGTTGACCCCTAGTTCCTGGATGGATGTTGCTGACATTCACTATTGGGGGGGATGGCAGGAGGATGCCCATGTTTAGATAGAAAAGAGGTGAGGAGCTGTGTTTGAAACATGCTGAATTTGACACATTATGAGACGTCAGATGGAGACGTCTGTGTCCATTTTCAAACAGAACAGCTTGGCTTTTTTTATTTTCCTGGTTTTAAGTTCTTTATTTTTTTTTAAAGGTTTTATTTATTTGTCAGAGAAAGAGAGTGAGCACAAGCAGGAGGAACAGCAGGCAGGGGGAAAGGCAGGCTCCCCGCCGAGCAAGAAGGCTGATGTGGGACTCCATACCAGGATCCTGGGATGATAACCTGAGCTGAAGGCAGACGCTTAACTGACTGAGCCATCCAGGCATCCCAGCTCGGCTTTTTTTTTTTTTTTTTTTTATGAGCTGTTATGGTTTTCATCTGAACCAAGAATTGTTCTGTTTAAAGAGGGGAGAAAGACTGACATGGGTTCATGTGAGGACTCTCAGGAAGTAGGAGAGTGCTGGAATTCAGATTGGAAGAATGTTTTAAATATAATACCCATCAAAGTTTGGCATGGGATAGCATAATTTCCATAATAGCTTCTAAATTTCGTATCTAGTTTTTAAAAATCAAAGAATTTTAAGAACTTTCCTAATATCATTTGCACACCACCAGAGGGCAGTTGTTCTATCCCTAGTTCTTTTGTCTTGTCCAATAGCTCTGGACACATAAAGAGACAAGCAGTTCAAGTGCATTTGGTTGGCCCCTCAGGGAAGATAAGCATTTTAGACAGAAGGTCTTGGAATTTTGTAAGATTCCTCTATATTCTCTTACAAAAATGTGTTGGTGTTTCTAGGGGTTAAAGGACAGTTTTACTTTTATTCCTATTGCCCATCTAGTTTTCTAGTGGCTAACTTTTGAGGTGTCCCAAAAAATTTTCAAACCAGTCAGCCGATGTCAGGGGCTTCGAAGCTTTCCATGAAGGGCCAGATGGTAAATATTTCAGGATATTTCAGGCTTGCAGACCATATTATCTCTCATGTGGCTTGTCAGCTTTGCTTGCTGTAGCACAGAAGCAGCTGTAGACAGTACAGAAATGAATGAATATGATCGTCCATTCCAGTAAAATATTATTTTATTTTTTTAAGATTTAGTTATTTGAGAGAGAGCGAATGAGAGAGCGAGCATGAGAGTGGGGAGATCAGAGGGAGAAGCAGACCCTCGTGGAGCAGGGAGCCCGATGTGGGACTCGATCCCGGGACTCCAGGATCATGACCTGAGCTGAAGGCAGTTGCTTAACCAACTGAGCCACCCAGGCGCCCCCAGTAAATTTTGTTAACAAAAATAGGGTGGTTTGGATTTGATCTGTGGGCTGGTTATTAGCCAGTGTTTGTGAGCCGTCATGTGCCAGGTACTTCAACATGGGAAGACTTGGCACCTTTTTTTTCCAGTGCTGTGCATGGCAGGCAGCCAGCATTCTAAAGGAAATAATATTGCAAATATAAAATGGCCAGAACTTTATTATATCACATATGTTATAAGCTGGATACATTATATATTTGAGCTTTTATTTTTCTAGCATCTCAGAAATCTTTTCCCTTTCAACATCAATATAAATTGTTAAAAATACATAATTTTTAAGAAAGCTATCTATTCTTAATCTGTAGTGGCTGTTCCTGATTTTGTTTGCTTAAGGTCTGAGCAGTGACCTCAGGGAATTTCCCTGTTTATTCCCTGAGCATTCCATCTTCTCATTTCCCAGTTATTGGGTCTCTTAAAAATAAAATCTGTTGTTCACGTTTGGATACTAAAATATCATTAATCCTGTGGAAAATTAGATTATTTTTCCAAGTGGTCTAAAACTTTATTAGGTTCACTTTGTTTATTTTAAGATTTATTTGTTTATTTTGAGAGAGAGTGTGAGTAGGGTCTGAGGGAGAGGCAGAGGGAGAGAATCCCAAGCAGACTCCATGCTGAGGGTGGAGCCCGATAGGGGCTTGATCTCGCAACTCTCAGATCATGACCTGAGCCAAAATCAAGGGCTCACTGCTTAACTGACTGAGCCACCTAGACACCCCTGTTAGGTTCATTTTAAATTGAAAGTCTCTTTCCTTGATCTGTGATCAGTTTTTGTCCTTCCTAAAATACAATAAAGTGGGATTTATTTTTGTCTTAAGATAGCATGAACAGGTAGATCTAGCAGTTAATGGCTAATAATTCCAGTTATGAGTTAAAGAGGTTAATGCTATATTAAAAGTGAAGAAAGACAAGCTTGTAACTGTTAAAGGATGAGTGGCACAAAAATGGAAAGTTAGTAACAATCATAACAAAATGGATAAATCTGGGATAGATTAGTAGAAATGCATGTCAACTGAATATGTATTACATGATAGTTTATCTTAGAAGCTACTTCTTGGTTAATAATAACTTGTCACTAATCCTGGAGGTACAAATTTACATTGTAAATAATTCAAAATGAAATTATTTTTAATCCAAGTTCTATATAGCCCATCTTTAAAAATCAAGTAATAGCTTTGCTAAATGTGTCTCTTTGATGTTTAATATGTTCTCAGATTACTAGAATATATTTATTGATATACTGTCTTAAAATAGCCATTTTGGATGTACTTTAAGAAAGAAAATAGATTTAAATATGTATTTTTAGAATTTCTGAGTCAGACAAATGATGACAAGCATGAAATATTTATAATAAAAGGCCAAATTATTTTGCTAAGTGAGACTTTTCTGGCATATCTTACATCTTAAAAAAGCAAACAAATGAACACCTGCCTTGATGCTCATTCCTTTTCCCTCATAAAATCCTCAGTCTTTTAAAGTAGGAGTTACATAAGAAGATTGACCCCAGAATTACATTTGTAAGTAAGTGAGTCCTCCTCTGTCATTGACAGGAACAGGAGCAGAAAGCTGAAGAAGAAAGAATACGTATGGAAAACATTTTGAGTGGAAACCCTCTCCTTAATCTCACTGGCCCATCCCAGCCTCAGGCCAACTTCAAAGTTAAAAGAAGGTACTTTACACTAACAAGTTGGGTACATACTGCAGACTGTGCATTTTATACTAAACTATATTATGTAAAGCCTCTAAAAACCCCCTTTTCATTGATACTCTTCTCCATCAGATATGGGAATAATGGAAGAAGGAGAATAAAAGAAAATGTACTTTCAGTAGATTTTTATAATAACAGCTGTGTACCAGGCACTGTTCTGAGCACTAGGGGTGGAGCAGTGCATCGAGCCCTTGGCTCTCCAGAGCTTACATTTTCGATCTGTGTGAGGAGGCCCAAGCTCACCCTTCACATTCAGAGACTATTAGAAGGACACAGAGGACTCTGCATGTAGTTGTACTCCTGACTAACATAGTGAAAATACCCAGCCAGCTAGATCATACAGAAGAAAGCTCTGCTGCTTTATGCTCTGTCCCTCCTGTGAGGGGTCACCCAGGAGTCTTTCCCCTAGACTGAAATGTAGACCTGGGCCAGTCTTTGAACCTTAATGGTTGTACCCCAGTAGTTTCTTCTCCTTTGTTGCCGTAAAATGCAGATACCGTAGTGGATGATTACTAAATGGCAACTGATGAGAGAGTGTAAAATCCCTAAAACCATGTACTCTAAAGGGGAGTAAAGTGGTCAGTTATCATCATCTAAAACTATCTATACTAATCGGGCTGCTGTCTCTTTGCTTTAGATCCCAAAACATTCAATATTTATGTAATTAAGCCTATGAATTCCTGCTTTTTAACTCAACGTTCCCTTATACAGGGGAAGTAATGAGAATGTTTGTGTGTTCTAAATAAGAATTGCCCTTCCTGCTGTAATAAAGCAAGATTACAACGTGTTAAGAATGACTTTATTCTTTTGGGTGGTAATTGCTGCATTGGACAATGTCCTTGAGCATCGTTCTGGGTAATGACTAAGTCTTGCAGTTTGCTTGTTCTTGTCTCCTGATACAGACACGTGAGAGCCTTCTGTTTTCTTTTTTCCCTTTAGGTGGGATGATGATGTTGTTTTCAAGAACTGTGCAAAAGGTGTAGATGATCAGAAGAAGGACAAAAGATTTGTAAATGATACGCTGCGATCTGAATTTCACAAAAAGTTCATGGAGAAATATATTAAATAGTACAGTTTTATGTGCTTAATTAAAGACTGTAAAATGTAAACAATCATTCTCACTTTTTCTTCTGTTTTTCTCTTTCTCCATCTAAATTGTGTATAGGCTTCCCTAATTTTAAGTTTTGAAATAACCTCTCCTTTATTGATACCTTATTTATGAGGACTTGGGAATTGGTTCAACCCAGTTTCCATTCTCTGAATATCTCCAGTTACACATTTTCCTTTTAATATGGGAAAAGGAATCTTCTTGTAGTGAATATTTTCAAACATCGAAATAACTAAATCTGTGTCCCCAACTTTTTTGTTGAAATGTATGCAGCTTGTGAAACATTGCATATTTCCTTTTGTGAACTGTATTTCTTTGTGCATTAATTTCCTCTCCCCGTTTTCCTGACATTAATGTAAGGTCAGTTAATGTGTGATACCGTCACCATGTCTTTTTAAGAGGGTGATGGAGGATGAAGGGCCTTCTTTTCTGGCCCACACGTTTGTATGGAAGTGTGCCATCAACCTCTCTGCTTCCTGAGTGTGTCTGAGGGCGCATGGGTTATCCTTCACTTCTGCAAGCGCTCCTATCTTTTTCTCTTGGCCCAGAACCGCTTTGTAAGCGTGCCTAGAACGCATGTGGCACCGAGCCTATGTTCTGGATACTCAACTGCCATGTCTCTTTTGAATGAGATAGAGATTGCCCACTGACATACATTAGATGCAGTGCCTACAAAAGTTTAACATCAAATAATACATGAAATAAAACCTTCGGAAGTAGGATTTTTTGTTTGTTGGTTTGTTATCTTGGAGGCTATGTATGTGGGAAGGGGGAGTATCTCTCTGCAGCTGGGAGATGAAGTTTTCCTAAGCCTGGGCTGTGACTGGAGGGTGTCACTTGGGTAGAAAAATTAGGACCAGAAAATTGAACCATTTAGAGAGACTCAGTCATGGGATCCCTCAGTTGTAATGATACTGAGCTTGATAAGGTTAAAGATAAAAGCTTGCATGCAAAAGTGACATGCTTTCATAAGTGGTTGTTTCCTTGAACACTTTCTCTTTAAGAGCTTACTCAGCGCTCTGGCATGTCCCCAGTGGAAGCTGGGACCCAGGTGGTGTGGACCCTGAGTCAGGAGTAAAACTAAACTCCTTTTTTTTTTTTTAATTGTTACTAAAATTTTTTTTCCAGTGTTTCAAGATTCATTCCCCATTCCCCACACCCAGTGCTCCACACTTTAGGTGTCCCCAGTACCCACCACCAGGCTCTCCCATCCCTCCACCCCCCTCCCTCCAAGTCCCTCAGTTTGTTTCTGTGTTCAAAGTCTCTGTTGTTTCGTTTCCCTCCCTAGATTACCCAAAACTAAACTCCTTTAAACGTGGGGCCCAGGTCTTGACTCCACACTCATGCTTTGTATTTTTTCCAGTCGATCCATCTACAAAAAATTTTGAGTACTTCAACTAGTGTTTTTTAAAAGCCTTCAGTGATTTTTAAAAATTATCTCGGGACACCTGGGTGGCTCAGTCAATTAAACCTGCGACTGTTGATCTCAGCTCGGGTCTTGATCCCAGGGTCGGGAGTTGAAGCCCCAGGTTGGGCTCCATGCTGGGTGTGAGGTCTACCAGTAATGAATTAAACTCCAGCTTTACACTTTATAATGTACCTCTACATACATTCAATTTTCTAAATAGCACTGCTGTTCATAGGAAGTCCTGGGTGCTTCCAAGTCGGGGACAATGAGCTGTAGGTCAAATGGCTGGATCAAGGCTGATGCGTGATGGGACATGTAACCGGCGCCTTCAAACTGTGTGAAAATACACTTCAGGTGGGACTTTAGACTCTAGAACTAGTTCTTGGGATTCTTGATAAAATCTTGAGGAAAGGAGGTGGCCAAGCTTAACCAAGGAAGCTTTTCCTTTTTAGCATCTGAAAGGCCCACCGAATACCCAGCGACCTGATGCTGGTGCGCCATTGTCCCACCGCTCCCTGTAAAAGGTGGACATTATTTCCCCTGTTTTATAGACAAGGAAATTGAAGTTTATAAGAACCTTAAAAGAAAAATCATAAACCTTTAAGGGGGTAGGGTCAGGCTTCAAACCCACAGCTGTCTTTATTCCAAAGCCCATCCTCTTAATTGCGAGGCGCCCTGACTGCTCACCTAGCAAGCCGCAGCAATGGGATGGCCATGGAGCTCAGTGGGCCGGAGTAACACTGTAAGGTGTACCTATCCGCCAGGCACATAGGGGTTTCTCACGTGTTCTTTATACCAGCATATAGCAGGGGTGGGCTGACTTAACTATTCTACTGTTTCGTTCTATCTTAACAGTCTCATTTTGAATCAAGAGATTCCCTGACCCCTCAGAGCTTGGGTTGGGCAATAGAAACGATGATTGCTTTTGCTTGCTGGCTAGGATTAGAAATCTAGTTAAGAGAAACTCAAGCGAAATCGAGGTTTATCTTAGGAATACTTAAAAAGACACCCTCTCTGCCCAGCTCCGAATATCCTCTCCTCCGCCCCACTTCCTCTGCAAGCCTAGATTTCTGCACCGAAGTCCTAAGAGGTCATTCCGCCATGCTCCCGGCTTCCCTGCTGGGTCTGCGTCCTGCCGGTCCCGGAAGCCCCAGCACCAGGCCACACGGTCGGTCGGGAGGACGACTTCCCCTGAGCCGCTCTGAGGGGATGCTGGAGAGGGTGAAAGGGAGAGGGGTACAGCCAGCCCTTCTGGGCCCGCAGTGTGAAGCCGACGACCCCTCTTCCCGGGGCTCAGGGCTGCAGAACACGGACGACAACAGCCCCAGCCTTTGGGCTCGTCCTTGCACAAGTGCTGGGTGTGCTTGTAGCATGGTATTGTGGGGATCCGGCCCTCCAGCCTTTCTCGAAGCCACACCCCCACGGAGCCCTGCTGTATCTGAGCAACTGGCATCTTTTAACATGGAAGCTTTTAGGTGTTTTTCATTTTCCTATTGGAAAATGTTCTCTCTCCTGCCCTAGATGCCAGCTATCTAAGGAGAGGGAAAGGGAAGAGTGAAAACTCCATGGCGTTCACACCCCCGAGAGAGGCATCAGGGGGACCCTTTCAGGCAGCCCCCCTTCTGAGAAAGAGGCCGAGAAACGGTCCTAAAGACCCCAGGCTAGTTGGAAGTAGCTTCCCTGGAGCTCAGCCATCTCTCTGTGCCAGAGTCTGAGGAAGGAGGGAGGAGGAAGGAGTGGGGCTTTAAATACTTTCAGACTTCAGGAGGAAGGCTGCTAACATCATGCCTGAGATCTCCTCAATACTCAGAGTCCTTGAGGGTCTGACTCCCAGCCCCATAGGCCTATTTCCAGAGGGTGGGTTAAATGACGGGACCTTAGTCACTCTTGGAGAGTTTCCGATGGAGAAGCCACTTGGGGGGAAAGCTGCTGATGAGAAAAATGAGTAAGACCAGTGGGCACGCCAGGGCAAGCGCCCTACAGCCCCGAGTGCCCGCCCGCCAGACACACACCCCCGCCACCCCCCGCCCCCCAGCCTCGGAGGAGTTGTGACCCTGTTACCTCCCTGCTTTAACCCCCACAGCAATCACAAGGGAAAACAATCCCATTCGTGGCAGCTGCATAAAATGTAAACACATAGTCACAAACTTAAGAAAGGTGCAGGCCCTCTTTGGAGAAGAGTCCAACACTCGACTATGAGGCATCAGACGAAGTTAAAAAATTGGAGAAATACCTCTTGCTGGTTAGGCAGGTGCAGGACTGTGAAGCTGTCAGTCCTCCGAGCAAAAGAAACTCGTATAAAATTCCAGGAGGTCAGGATTTTACATTTTATTTTGTTATTATTATTTTTAATTGAAATAGAGCTGACAGGGGCACCTGGGTGGCTCAGTCGGTTCAGTGTCTGCCTTTGGCTCAGGTCATGATCCCAGGAGGTCATGATCCCAGGGTCCTGGGATGAAGCCCCGCATCGGGCTCCCTGCTGAGCAAGGAGTCTGCTTCTCCCTCGCCCTCTGTCCCTACCCTCTGCTGGTACACTCCCTCTCTCTCTCTCTCTCTCTCTCTCTCAAATAACTAAATAAAATCTTTCAAAAATATATAGCTGACATACACATTGCAATTTTTTTAAATCAATGTTTTGACCAAATTATTAAAAACTTTTCTGTTAAAATAAATTTGTAAGAACTTCCTGGATAAAACAAATAATCTGTCAAGGAAGAAGACTGAGAGGGGTTTTCTTCACCCACTTTATTTTTCTTTTCTTCACCCAGTTTAAAATGGGTTATAAATGTACAGAGATTAATGTGGTTCTGGTACCAGAAGAGATGGAAAAAACGGAACACAACAAAAAGTTCAGAAACAGATGCAAGTACCTAAAATACTCTCACATATAAGAAAATCTTCTTAAGGTAACAAAACAAGAAAGAACATCTCTGAGGAAAGAATGAACCGTTTAGTGAATGGTGTCAGGAGCACTTGCTAACCACTTGGTAGAAGATGATCGGCTACCATCCAGCATAAGGACAGCTAAGACCCGTGGATTTAGCCAGTCGAGAAACAAGAAGCCCTTTTTGGATGCAGAAAGTTCAGCACTGAGACAGCCAGAGAAAGGAATAACCAAGAGGGCCAGGTCCTTGTGGCCCTTGAGGAGAGTGACCCTGAAACCACGTGGTCCTGGAGACAGCGACACCAATCACGGGACACCTGACAGAGGGGCCAGGGGCCAGGGGCAGTGAAGGTCATAGCTTCCTGCTGGTACCCCAAAGGGGTACTTTGGTACTCCCAAAGGAGGGAGGCAGAGAACCTCAGACTTCATCGGAACCGGGAAGCCGTGGGAAGCTGTCCCTGGCGGAATCCTCGGGAGCCAGTGAAGCCCGGAGCAGCTCCTCTCATGTCTCCCGCTTTCCCACGTTCCAGCAAGATCCCAAGGCGTTCTGCGAGATTCGCATCAGCCGCCTTCAGGCCGGGTCCTGCTGACCCCAGGTGGCCTGTGTGGGCGCACATGGGGTCCTGCGCGCACCTACAGAGCCGGTCCCCGACAGCACCCGTGGGGCCTCCGGGGGGGAATTCCCTGTGGTTTCAAGGTGTGGGGAGGAAATCCACAAATCAATGTACTAGAGAAAACACAGGTGAACGTGTGTTTAATATTGAGCTGAGATGACCTCTCTTTTTCCTTTTCTCTCTCTCTCTTCCTTCCTTCCTTCCTTCCTTCCTTCCTTCCTTCCTTCCTTCCTTTCTTTCGGAGAGAGCGCACAGGCTCTGGTCGGGGGTAGGTGCAGAGGGAGCTGGAGAGAGAATATTAGGCTGGCTCCGAGCCCCAGGCGGGGCTTTGCTGCAGGGCTCCACATAGAGCCACAGCGGGCTCAGTCCCACAACCCTGAGATCATGACCTGAGCCGAAATCAAGAGTCAAATGCTTAACCCACTGAGAACACCCAGGTGCCCCAAGGGATGGCCTTTCTAAGCATGATATCAAAAGCAGAAAATACAAAAGAAAAATAAAAGATAAATTGATTACATAAGATTTTGTTGGTCAAAGAATTAAAAATGTCAGTATTATGATTAAATTCCCTTGCTTACACGCTTCTTTATTTTCTTAGAGCTTCTGATTACCTTTCTCTTCTTCGTTAGTATCCTCATGTATCTTTATTTTTTTAAAATGATTTCATTAGGGGCGCCTGGATGGCTCAGTTGGTTGAGCGACCGCCTTCGGCTCAGGTCATGATCCTGGAGACCCGGGATCGAGCCCCACATGGGGCTCCCTGCTCCATAGGAAGCCTGCTTCTCCCTCTCTCCGTCCCTCTGCTTGTGTTCCCTCTCTGGCTGTGTTTCTCTCTGTCAAATAAATAAAATCTTTTAAAAAAAAAATGATTTCATTATATGGGATCAACAATAAAGTTCTCTCTCTTCTGTACCTTTCCAGATGGACCGGCTCCTGCATGAGTGCAGTCATAGGGCTTCCCTTAATGCTCTCCCACATAAATGTCCCATTTTCAATGCCCCATGTCTTTCTCCTTCATTTGTTCCTTTCTTCTCACAGAATGCACCTTGCAGTGACTTCCTAGGGAAGGATGAATGAGAGGTAATACAGGTGAGCCCTTGTATGTCTACACCAGCCTCAGTTTACCCAACCCGCACACTGACCGGCCCTTCCACCCCCGACCCCTAGCCCAACCCCACCCTATCCCACCACCACCCTGCCCCAACCGCCGACCCCCAACACCATTGAGGACTTTCCTGAGGATGGGTTTATTGTTTTTAAGATTTTATTTCTTTATTTGACAGAGAGAGAGGAAGAGAGAGCACAAGCAGGGAACAGCAGGCAGAGGCAGAGGGAGAAGCAGACTCCCTGAGGAGCAGGAAGCCCGATGTGGGGCTCGATCCTGGGACTCCGGGATCATGACCTGAGCCAAGGGCAGATGCTTAACAACTGACCACCCAGGCGCCCCTCAAAGCCTCTTTTCTATTCTCATAACCTCTGTCCTGTTCTCAGTGATTTTCAACCTTGGCTGCCCATTAGCAATTACCTGGAACTTTTAAAAACCTTGATACCCAAGCCATACCCCAACCCATTAAATCAGAATCTTTAGGACATCCATCTTTTCTCAAACTCTCTAATAGATACTAATCTTTATCTTAGTTTGAGAACCACACTGCGTTATCCTGTCTCTGTTTTAGACCCACAATATATTTTTCTTCAACATTATATTAATATTAAATATTCTTCATTATATTAATACCAATATTATGTACATATTACACACAATCATATATGTGTATAGAGATGTGTATGTATATACTACACACACACCTAGCTAGATAGATAGGCAGATAGACTATTTAAACTTAGCTCCTATCATATATATAGAAAGTATTATTTTCAGGCTAAAGACTCAGATACATATAAACGTATATACTATTGTCTTACTATAATTCAATTTAATTTCTATTTCCAGCCCCTATTCTCACAGATAGAAGAAACTTAGTGGATGCAATTCTATTTCAGTTCTGGGTTTCTATATGCAATACCCTTTGAATCTCTCTTAAGCTCCGTAGTAGGGAGAGGGGAGCTGATGTGTGCCTCTGTCTTCTCCCTGCAGTCGGCTGTATCTCCCGCTCTGAGAAGACCAGCCTGGGACAGGTTTCCAGTTCCCAGGGCCATCCATTACCCGCCCTTTCTTCCCAAACTGGACTCTGTATGTTTTTGTCTAGGCATTGGGGCAGGTGCTCATGGACAAAGCGGCCATAATAAAATGTTGTACAGTCGAGCGTGCACACACACGCGCGCCCTCCTCACGCACCCCCCCACGCGTGCGTCCGCGCACAGGCGCCCAGCAGCTCTCCTCCCTAACCGGCTGTGCAGGCCGCCGCTTGCAGGTGTTCCCACCCCGGCTGCTTCTCCATGACCGCGGTGGCGCCACGTGCCTCCACTGCACCAATGCTCCCTAAGAAAGGACAGGGAACGGGGGCTTCCCAGATCCCGGGGCAGATGATGAGGACGCCCTTGGCCGAGCTGAAGGACAACTCAGCTCCCTGCTCTTGCTTCCTGCAGTTCAGGCCGCTCAGGTGTCTGTAACGCAGTCTCAGAGCAGTGAGGGTGGGATGCCCTCTCAGGTTAGGATCCCTATAGGCTCTGAAGCAATTTTTAACCCCCACCCAGACATTCTTCAAGCTGACTTACGGGCTAAAGCCCCATGAGGCTTGGCCAGAGCTAGACTAACTGCATCTGGTGGGGAATTCGAGATCCACCGAGAAGCCCGCAGGTGCTGGGAGTTCTGTGCCTCTGACCTTGAGAGCGTGTCCTAATGTCAGGGGGAAACGATTACCCCTGCCTTCTCTCGCTCACACGGTAATTAAGAGATTTAAATTCCAAGAAGCTCAGCTCTGGAATTTAGTGGTTCTGTGACTATGTGGCTTGATTTTTCATATCCACGAATGTATATTTAAATAATGTTATAAATGTGTTATATAATGTTAAGAAGTTTTGTAAAAGTTATTTCCTGGTAAGCTGGCTAGCCTGGGTGGTAGGACTCTGCCTCTCTGACCCACGCGTGACACTTTGGCCACCGTGGGGGGGCAGAGAAAGTCAGCATTTGTCTTACTGTTTCTCCAGGACAGCAACCATCTGTGAGTGCACCCCTCCCTGCCTGGTGGTCCACTGTGAACCCCAGGTCAACACCCATCAGATGACAGTGTTGCCCACTCCATACTTCTCTGCTTACTTTCCCTTCATTTCCCAAACAGAATACACATTTTTGCCTAATGAGAAAAAAAATTTTATTTCATGTACTATTTTATTAATGCATTCTTTATTTATTCTACCTTTTTAATAATTATTATGTATGGGCACCTGGGTGGCTCAGTGGGTTAAATAAAGCCTCTGTCTTCAGCTCAGGTCATGATCTCAGGGTCCTGGGATTGAGGCCCTCGTTGGGCTCTCTGCTCGGCAGGGAGCCTGCTTCCTCCTCTCTCTCTGCCTGCCTCTCTGCCTACTTGTGATTTCTCTCTCTGTCAAATAAATAAATAAAATATTTTTAAAAAAAATAAAAAATAATTATCATGTAAAAGTTTCAGCCTGTGTCAGTTAATACGTACTGTTCACCGCTGGCCACAATTTATATTGCTTTAGCCTTACTTTGTCTCTGTTTTCTTTTTTAAATTTTTGATACATATATGCACTTTCATATAAAGTGAATTTAATTGTATTTCATATATTATGTGTGCTTTTTAAAAGCAAAGATAGAGCGCCTGGGTGGCTCAGTTGGTTAAGCGACTGCCTTCGGCTCAGGTCATGATCCCGGAGACCCGGGATCGAGTCCCACATGGGGCTCCCTGCTCGGCGGGAAGCCTGCTTCTCCCTCTCTCACTCCCCCTGCTTGTGTTCCCTCTCTGGCTGTGTTTCTCTCTGTCAAATAAATGAAATATTTTTTAAAAAATAAAAAAAAAAAAAGCGAAGATAAAACAAGCCAGTAGTTTTCTAACTGTTTCTTGCTTTCCCTTTTCTCTATTTTCCGGCTCCTTCCACGTTAGTGCCCATGAGATAATCCATGTCAACAGCCTAACACGCACCATCCACGTCTTTTTCCTCGCTCATATGATCACACTGTTGTTTCCCCATGTTTACACTTGCTTGCCTTTATGAACGTGGGATCGCGTGACAGAGTTCCCTGTTATTCTTATTCAACACAATTTTATAGAAATATCCCCGAGTTAACAACCAAACTTCTAACTCCTTCTTCTTCATGGTGATGGGCAAGATTCAGTGGTGTTCTGGAAACATCTAGTATTTAGAGCTCACCTCTTGCAAAAGCGAGTTATTCAATATTCAAGAATTTTGTGAGCTAGTTATAAATCACGAGTAGCTTCAGTCCATGACGGGAGAACTTACACCCTGGAAACTGGCAGACACTACAGCGCGGGGCCTTCTGGCGAACGCTTACAATGATTTAGTCCAGCAATCACCTTTTGGCTGGCTGCTCATTTTACTTCCCTCTTCTGTTTATTTTCTATTTCCTCTCCACTGTAAGCAATGCTGTCCTCAACTCAGAGGACGTGCGCAGTGCTCAACAGGCTTGGACAGCTGCCTCACTCGTCCTTCTCAGTCCAGGCTGGGCAGGGACACAGGGCAGGGCCGGGCCTCAGATTTCAACCGCAGCTGCCTTACTGTGTCCTTGCTGCCTCAGTTTTCTAGAACATTCTATGTGAGCACTTCTTGTGAGGCTCTTCTGTGGGGTTTGACCTCTCATCCTTCCTTCCGTGTCCTCATCTCCTCTATTTAAGCCCTTCCTGCTTCTTGCCCTCTACTCTTCTGTGTCCTCTACCCTCTGCATCCTGAGGGAGACCCACACAGTCCCTTGGGTTTTGAGAATTCTGCAATTTGTGGATTTTTGGGCAGTGTGAAGACTGGGTAGAGACAGGAAGGAGCTGGTTTCCCTTGGGGTAAGCTCTTTCAGAAAGCCACGGTTGCTGAGCGCCGTAATTCCATCTCGGACCCATGTCTCCTGCCCAGGCTCCTGGGTCTGTTTCCCCACCTGCTGAGCATCTCCACCCACGACCCACCGGCCCCTCACGTGTAGCAAGCCTCTCCAAATGGAGCCCCTTCTCTTCCATCTCGGCCTTTTGCCCACACCACGACTTGGGCGCAACTGCCGTTTCTTCAAGAGTGTGCACCCCGGGACCAGCCATCTCTGCAGTGTTAAATGACACGTCCGGCGAAAGCCTCAGGGCCCAGCAAGTGGCAGCTCCCTCTCCTTCCTTTGCCTTCCCTCCCCTCCTTTCTTCTCTCTTTTCTGGAGAAAGAGCAGTCTCAGCTCAGCGGAAAAGAAAGGGTCGTGTTGTTGCCAAAGCAAATGTGCCTTTGTCTGCAGAGGCAGAGGCTGCTCTCTAGGCAGGGGACACAAGCGACAGAGGCTGCAGAGGGAAGTGACACGCAGACCTGATACACGTTACCACTTCTTTATTGACCGAGACTTAAGTAGGAAAGGAGACGGGGTGGGTGCCGAGCAGGGGGCAAGCCAGGCTCAGCGCTGCTTTCCTGGCAGGAGCCACAGAGCGTAGAGACTCGGACACCTTAGGACCCTGGCCGGGCCGAGGCAGAGGGTGTGATTTAGTGGAGGACATCCAAGTCAGAGGAAAGGAAAAAAAAAATTCCCTTGAGTTTGTTTCACTTCCACTTGAAAATTGCCCAAAGCAGGCCGTCCGTCAGCCCAGGACCAACACACAGAGAGAGACGCATCCTCCTGCTATCTCCTGAGCTGAGTCATTGGGAAAGCTCACAAAACATGTAAAGCCAGGACATAATAATTTAATAGGCTGTCAGAGCCTGAGCGCCACGGCCCCGCAGCGTCCCAGGAAAAATGAAAGATCGTTCATGTGGAAAAGTTTGTGGTGTTGAAGCCAAAAAAGAAATTGGAGGAAATACAGCTAGAATGTGTTTTGCTTATAAGAGTGAGTCAGTGCTTTCAGAGGGTGTGTCTAAACATGCGCTTGACACTGAGCACCTACTGTATGCAAGACACTGTCCTAAATGTGGTCAGGGTCCCTGGGCGGCTCAGTCGGTTAAGTGTCTGTCTTCAGCTCAGGTCATGATCTCAGGGTCCTGCGATCGAGCCCCAAGTTGGGGCTCTGTTTGGAGTCTGTTTCTCCTGTCTCTCTGTGATCTCTCTGTCTCAAATAAAGATATAAAATCTTTAAATATAGAGTTCAAAGATGTTCAAGGTGCTGTGCTGGTCATGAACATATCAGTCTGCCGGGCTGGGGTCACACAGAGAGGGGTGCGAGTCCAACTCCACCACTTACTTGCCTTTGCGCGACTCCTTTCATCTCCCTGAGCCTCAGTCTGCTGATCGGCACAATGGGGATAATGATTCCAGTTTATAAGAAATAGACATAACGTGTGTAAAGCTTTTTGCCTAATGCCTGGTATAGAGTGGACCATAAACCTCGGTTCTCCCCTGTCCCCACACCTACTTTCTCCCACTTCTCATATCAACAAGCCATTTTCTTCGTTGCTATGCTCCCAGTGCCCAAAGGGGTGCACGACGGCACACGGTCAGAGGCAGGGGTAGGGGCTGGAAGGGTTCGGAGAGCAAAGCTGCCCTTAAGGAGAAATAAATGCATGTGTTCAGAGCCGAACAAGGGAACTCAAGGATGATCGACGGGAACTGTTGAAAGCACCCCACACTCAGCTCAGAGAAGAGAAGATGTGGTGTCTTACTAGGAAGGGTGGGAAGTGCGTGTTCGTCTGTGTGGATGGGGAAGTTCGGTGAGTCTGGATTCGGACATATTCCCGCTGGGCGGGAGGAAGTGTCTTTCGCTGGCTAGGCTGTCCAGGGCCATGGGGGTGGCGGGGAGGCAGACCCTGACTGGTCGCAGACGGAGTTCCGGGAGGAGACCTCAAGTGCCACAGGCTAGCAAGCGGGAGAGACACCCTCTCCTGGCTCCAACCCCGAAGGCTCTGATTCTGAGAGCCCCGCTCTACTAGAAAGGCTCACTGAAGGCCCGTGCCGGTCACTTGGAGCCATTCCAAGCCTCCGTTGCAATCTTCCCTCCGTAAGTAATGCTGCAAACCTAGCTGTTCAAGGTGATAATAACGCCAGCAACCTTAGCTCCTGTGCCTGGTCTGCCTGTAATTTCTCAAATGTCCCTGCTTCTCCCTCACTCACCCCGTCCCTTCTTCCCCAGGGCCAGCTGCCCTCCCACATGGCCTTCCAAGTAATGCCCATCCCTCGTGGTCTAGCTTCAGTCCGTCGGGGCCTTCCCGGATCCCCGCAGGTGCATTCGCCGCTTCCTCTTCATCTGCTCACCGTGTCCTCTTCGGAATAAGTCTCCCACAAGAGACAGGGGCTTCTGGCCTCTCACAGAGGCTTCCTGTTATTCCTTCTCACTTCCTCCCACCCACAGGAAAAATATTGGGTGCTTAGTGTTTGATTTATTAACTGCTTGACTAGGGCAGGTCACTACATAATATCCTCTACCCGACAAGAACAAACAAACGAAAGCAGAAGATAACAAGCAGGCAAACCCAAGTTCAACTTGTATCCGTTTCTGTTTGCCCACGAAGGTTGTGCGAGCTCCCGGCCCACGGGGACAGAGCTCTGGCACTCTTCCCGCATAATGACTGAGCGCGGGCCCACGCGGAATCATGGCTGAGCTCCCCACATCCCTCCCTTGCTCGTTTGTTCGCTCTAGCCCCCAAACCTCTCCAGTGCTGAGGAACACGGTTTTGCCTATTTGGATTCAAGTGCCGGACCCAACACACAGGAACACTGTGACCTTCAGCAGGGGAAGAGGTCACGGACACCGGGCTCAGTCTCCTCCCCTGTGACGTGGGGCGATTGATGACTCGTTCTCAGGATGAAGTGTGATCCCAATAAAAGGCAAAGTACTTCACAAGCGTCGGTGGTGGCATCAGCACTTGGCGCTATTAACCCTTCCCCGTGAAGCACGGTGCCAAGCACACACTCTGAGACAGGCAGGAGTCGGCCTAGTCCACCGCCTGCCGACGCGGGATCTCAGGAAGGACCTGGGGGGTGGAGGGGGGGGGGCTGGCCCTCTCTGCCCCCAGTGCCTGCCATTTCTACAAGCCCATTTCCTGTCCTGAGGCTTCTGGTCTGAAAAAGAGAGAAAAGCCTATGTCCTGCAAAACCAAAGCATCCTTTAAACTCCCTTTTCATCTACTTTCGTCTTTCTAGAAAAGAAGGAGCTGTCCATTTTCCATTGCTGACACATGAAAAGAGATTAATGTGGAGATGATGTGCCACGAGAAATACCTTTCATTCAAATTCTCCAGTTCAGGGGAGAGGGGGTCTCCGAGGCAGTGGGGTGGATCTGATGAGGAGTCACAGGCTTTGGGAGATACCGGAAGAACTCGGTTTACCCCAGGACGTCATTGCTTCCCTTACCTGTGTCCCCCTCTAAACACAATTGGCTCTTCCCCAGTCAAGCCAAATTGTTAGCGGTGACTTAAGCTGGGCTTGAGAGGTGAGCCCACAGCGTGATGTAAGTGCTCAGTGTCTGAGCCGATCATTCATTCCTTTCCGGGGCACCCACCTGCCCACCCCCGCCGAGCCACCCCCGGAGCAGTGGCGAAAGCGGGAGGTGCTCGGGGGCTGTGCCTGTGGGTGACGGGGGTAGTTCAGGTTTTCTTTCTTCCCATTTTTTCCCTTCATTTTCCCTGTAATCATAAATTCCGTACCTCTGGGGAGATCATCTCCCTGGGCACCACTTGGGACACTTGTCTTAATTCAGGAGAAGTTG
This sequence comes from Spilogale gracilis, assembly GCA_004023965.1. Lineage (NCBI taxonomy): Eukaryota > Metazoa > Chordata > Mammalia > Carnivora > Mephitidae > Spilogale > Spilogale gracilis. The sequence continues at coordinate 54,497 of PITA01006161.1, forward strand.
AATCCTGCCTACGGGTGCTCCAACTCTCGATGCAGTGATTTGATAAGAGCCTGATTTGTGAGAGATTGTGAGCACGGATGGATGAAGGAAGAACACCTCGTTCCTTCCTTCGTTGGCAGGGGAAGAGTTTTATCACAGGATCAGGCAGACCGTGCTCTCAGAGCAACGAGGTTGAGGCCCAGAGACTCGCTCTCATGCAGCAGCTGCTCTGAATGGACCGCCCCCCAGGCAGAGCTGCTAGGAGACGCAGGCCTGGGCAACGTCCATTCCTGGCTTCTAGGGGTGTTGTCTGGGACTTCCGTCTCTGTGTCACCACAATGAGGGGCCCGGCCAGGGGCCCCGGGAGCATTCCTCATGGCACAAGGTCTTGGCAAGGAGAAAAGCAGGTGTCTTCTGGAGGAAGTAGGTTGGTTTTTGCCTCAGTCCCGGTGAGTCCCACAAAGACCAGGAGCTCCTCCCTGCTGGGTCCCTGGAGAGTTCCGAGACAGGTCTGGGCGCGTGCCCTGCATGTGCCCATCTCCACACTTCCTTCACTAGTCACTCTCCAGACCTATTTTCCCTTTGCCTGGACCCCCTCCACTCTTTCTTTTTTTAGCTTTTGGGTCCTATGTGTTTTTGTAAGCACTCTATGACCTTTCTAGAAAAAAAGGGAATTATAAAGTCAAAACATTTCAGAAATTATAGCACGCCTTGAATTGTTTCTTTTTTTAAGATTTTATTCATTTATTTGAGAGAGAGAGAACGAGCATGAGGGAGAGAAAGAGATCGTGAGTAGGGGTGAAGAGTAGAGAGAGAAGTCTCCCCACTGAGCAGGAAGCCCACTATGGGGCTCCATCCGGGACCCTGAGATCATGACCTGAGCGGAAGGCAGAGGCTTAACTGAGCCACACCGATGCCCACCTTGAGTGGTTTCTTAACCATTTCTTGTCTGTACATTTACTCTCCTTAAGTAGAGTATGGTCAAAACAGGAGGAGGGTGGGCGGTGTGGCTGGATATTCACATGCCTCTAAAGAAACAAATGTGTGTCGAGGAAGACGGCCTCTGCTGTTTTGTTAACAGCAGCTGAGGCAGACGAAGGGCCATTTTTTTCTCGTTTCTTTTATGTCTCTCAGTGAGTCAGTTCGGGTCCCCCAAGAAGGGAACCCTAGACAGTATCGGACATGCCAGAGGGGGGTTGGGGCAACACCTGAGAAGGATCAGGGCCCAGGAGGAGCGGAGAGTGGGCAAGGCCCCACTCCCCACTGCACGTCTGACCCTGTGAGAGGAGACAGGGAAGGAAGGCCACCAGGTGAGAGGAGGCTCTGACAGCAGTGAACTCCAAGGAAGTCTCGCTCAGGCCCACAGGAAGCCCCAGGACAGTGTCCGCCCCCAGAGGGGCTTGCCCTGGACAGAGGCGGCCAAGCCGTTCTGTTCTTGCCGTGCCTCGTGGTGGGCTGCTGGGAAGACCCGGGGAGGGCCCGGCCTCAGCATGAATGCACGGGGAGATTGAAATATGGAGCTGCTGGAGGGGGTCCCCGGCTGGAGGGGGTCCCCGGCTGGAGGTGGGTCCCCAGCTGGAGGGGGTCCCCGGCTGGAGGGGGTCCCCGGCTGGAGGGGGTCCCCGGCTGGAGGTGGGTCCCCAGCTGGAGGGGGTCTCCGGCTGGAGGGGGTCCCCGGCTGGAGGTGGGTCCCCGGCTGGAGGGGGTCCCCGGCTGGAGGGGGTCCCCGGCTGGAGGTGGGTCCCTCCTCACAGCCAGGCCCTCTGGGAAGCAGGCACGGACGGCTCACCGCAGGCCGCCCCCGAGGGCCCGCTGACTGCGCACCACGTACTCAATGCACTGCAATTCGAAGTCTCTCTAAGCAGCGCGCCTGTCTCACACCTTCTACTCCCTCCTCATGGCCCAGACTTACCAGTCTTGCCTGCTGTTCTCTTAAGATATTGTGTCCCGTTTTCTTAGGGCCCGGATCCCTGATCCAGGACATGCCAGCAACAGGAGGCTGGTTAGGAGCTTGGGTCTGAGGCCAGACTCCCTGGGTCCAGAGCCCGAATCCACAGCCCACTAGCTGTGGGAACAGGGAAACAAACCACTTTATGGCTCAGTTTCTTCATTTATAAAATGAGACCCAGCTCACGGGGTTGTTGTGAAAATGGTCCATGCAAAGCACCGAGAATAAAGCTTTGGCAATACTAAGTTCTTAGGGAATATTCGTTAGCGATTACAGAACTCCTGTGTTGAAATCTGCCCCTCCAGGGGATGGGCTGTTTGAAATGCCTATGAAACGTCTTCGAATAGGAACAATTGAAAGGCGAAAGCTGCGATGGGAGGAAAAACATCTTAATATTTATATGTTACTTTTGACTGAAAAGTTACTAATTTTTTTAAATTCTTTTTTTCAAAGATTTTATTTATTTATTTTGGGGGGCACAAGCAGAGGAAGTGGGAGAAGGAGAAGCAGGCTTCCATCTGAGTAAGGACCCCCGACACGGGGCTCGATCCCAGGACCCTGAGATCATGACCTGAGCCAAAGGTAGATGCTTAATTAGCATGATTAGGTCATGAAGGTAGAGCCTTCTGGGAGAGAATAAGAGGCCTTATCCAAGAGACCCCAGACAGCTCCCTCACTCCCTTCTGCCATGTTCCACCGAGACAAGTGTGCGACCGCACAGAGGGCACTCACGTGGCCACATGGGCATGCTGGTCTTGGACTGTTAGCGTCTAGGAGGGTTGAGAAATAGACTTCCAGTGTTTACAAGCTGCCCAGCCTCTATGCCCAGCCCAGTTCTTTCTTCTGGAAGCCCAAATGAACTAAGACAACAATTAACTAATTAATTAAAAATTAGTATGTTCTTGGGGCGCCCGGGTGACTCAGTCAGTAAGCGTCTACCTGCGGCTCAGATCATGATCTCAGGGTCCTGGGATCGAGCCCCGTTTCGGGCTCCCTGCTCAGCGGGAAGCCTGCTACTCAGCTTCTCCCACTTCCCCTGCTTGTGCCCCCCAAAATAAATGAATAAAATCTTTGAAAAAAAGAATTTAAAAAATTAGTAAGTTTTCAGTCAAAATGAACATTAATATTAAGATGTTTTTCCTCCCATCGTCACTTTCACCTTTGAAATTTTGCCTTTCAATTGTTCCTATTCGAAGACGTCTCATAGGCGTTTCAAACAGCCTGGCAGGAGGCTTCACCCCATTCCCCAGATCCCCTGGCTTTGGAATGAGGCACAAAGCTGTGAGTTGAAAGCCTACCACGTCGCAAACACCCAAAATGGTAGCTATTTTTACCCTGAACACTGCGAGAGGCAGTCTCGGCCTCAACTGTCTCTTTTTATTCCTTCATTTACTGAACCTTCATTCAGCATCTGTGGGTGCCAGGCGAGGATCAAAGACGAATGAGCCTTAGCTCTTGCCTTCCGTAAGAGCAGACTCTAAGAAGAGCCCATGTATGGGCACACGAAATAACTATCATGAAGGCAGAAGATCGTAGAATTTTTTCTTTTATTTTAAAGCATGCTCCATACCCAGTGGGGAGCCCAGTGTGGGACCTGAACTCACAACCCTAACATGGAGACCTGAGCCAAGATCCAGAGTCAGATGCCTAACCAACTGAGCCACCCGGGCAGCGCCCCAGTCACGAGAACTGTAGTGACGGGAAAGCAGAGATGAAGGGGAACATGCTTCCAGCCAGGCCTGAGGGAGGACATTCGGCAAAGGTAGAACCTTCGCCTGGTTCCTAAACGCCGAGATCTAGAGCCACCAGGGCTGGGGCTGTGCGGAAACTACTCTTTGGAGCGGAAAGGCCATCGGGCGCCATGTCAGTCACCTGCCACAGCCCAGCCTCGGGGGGTACTCTGTGTGTCTTCAGGGAGCTGTTGCTTTCAGGAACCAGCTTCCCCTCGCGTTGTGTTATGAATACACATGACGGAGCTACGAGCAAATCAGAAACAATAATAGCTCCTAGCCTGCCATCTCGTGTTATAAACAAGGCTCATTGCAGTGTTTAGTGGGGACTCATGGAGAAGCACGAGTGGACCTTTGTCTTTGGTGGCGGTTCATTCACAGGATAATTGCATGAGGGGCCAGCGCCCCATTAGAGAGCTGACTCCATCTGTCAGGGGAGGTGCCTCCTGTCTCCCCTTCAGCCTGCATTTGCTTCAAATTGTGTTGCTCTTTTGACTTGTTCATATTCTACCTTCACAACCTCCACTTTGTGTGCCCCCCCGCAACAAGGCTTTTCCTTAAAAAAAAAAAAAAAAAAGCAACCTAAAGGCGCACATCCCCTGTGTTTCTGCTCCTCAAAGCCTCCTCTGAGAGGCTGCCATGATTGAGATTTCCAGTAGGATGGGCTCATCCTTGGCCACATGGCAATGGAGGTCCATTTTGTGGAAGAGCTGAAAACTCGGGGGTCTTCTGTCTACCTCAAATACCCATGGGAGGTGCTCTCTGGACTGGCCTGGTGATCTTGTTTAGGCTTCCTGATCCCTGATTTGATTGTGGCTGTCTGGATCCTAAAGTAGGAAAAAGTCAGGGTCGCCGGTGGTGCGAGGTGAGGCAAGAACGGGCTGTCCTCCAGAAGTCCCCAGAGGTCCTTTCACTGCGACGGGGAGACCCGAGGGAGGAACTGACTGGGGCAGGAGGAGGGCGGGGGAAAGAAAGAAGAGTTCAGGCTTGGAAAGTCAAAGACTCCTTTTAAATCATCCAAGGGGAAACGTAGAATACACAGTTAAATATCTAAGCATGGAGTTCTGAAAAAAAGGTAAAGGTCGGATATAAAGAGAGATAAATTTGGAAACCTTCAGGTGACAGATGTTGTTTGAATCCAAGGGACTGGACAGTGTGACCCAGGAAGTCAATGTCTACAAAGGAGTCGCAGGGCCTTCCAAAGTTTAAAGTCAGGGCAAAGATGAGGACTGGCAGAGGGATTAAGAGGGAACAGCCAATGAGGCAGAGAAAAATCTAGGGAAAGCCGGAGTTCCGGAGCCCGAATAAAGGAAGTTTCAAGGAGGAGTGTGCGTTTGGGGTAAGTGGCTTATAGATCAAGTAAGGTGGAGACCACGGATTCAGCCACACGGAAGTCATCGGTGACCTCGGCAAGAGCGGTTTCTGGGAGGTTGTCCGTGGCTTCTGGCCCCATTCCTGGCACCGCGCCCACCCCTTGCCAATCCGGCCCCCACGCTCTTCCTGGGCACCCCTCTCAGCTTTCCACTGCAACAAATGCCCTTGAAATCTCACTGTTACCACCCTGACTTTCGGTCTCTGGAAGTTTTGGAAGCCATTACAGAAATTCTTGACCTTTGGGGGTCAAGGACTTTTGGAAAAACCTGTATAAATATATGTTCATTCCCACGTGCATAACACATGTGCACAGTTATGAGTTATGATTCTGGGGGTTCACGGAATCCTGCAGCCTTGGTCCCAGGTGAATGAGGCCTTACTCTAGGTTCATCTAATGAGTTTCCTATGCCTCTGGCAACACAGCGGTCCTGATACCGGTCATTTACTCCAGACCAAAAACCCTCCTTAGATCTTGTTTGAATCCAAAACAATTAGAGCTAAGAGCAAATAATGTTTTTATTACAATCTCTGAGGCAAAGTTGGGACAAACACAAAAGTAACCAATTCAAATATGTACTGAATGGAATGATTTCACTTATATTTTTATCTTCTTAGCTCACGTGGAGATCTGATCTCTTCTGCTAGTTACCATGAGCTGGTTAGATGAGACGCAGCCAAATCCTCTACGCCAAGGATCAGAAACTCAATATTTGTGAGCGTCAGGAAATAGGCTGGAACTCAAGAAAACACCCAAGTGATAGGGTCTCGAATGAACAGGTGAGGTGGAGAGTTTAGAGAGAGCAGCTGATACTCTACTCGGGCAAAGGGTGGCATGCAGGAATTTCAGCTCATATTACTAGAATTTCTAATTTTTGAAGATAATCTGCAATATTCATTCTCATGCAACCTAAACAAATTATGTAAGTAGGAGTCAGAGTGTGTGTGTGTGTGTGTGTGTGTGTGTGTGGTCTATAGGATTCCAAGTCATGACCGCATAGCTGGGCCGAGTCAGAGGGAAGTCTAAAGTATGTTTATAGATTAATTTTGGTGCGAAGTCTACTTCTTTTGTTCATTATAACACCTTGTATTTTCCAAAAGTCGCCAAAGAAGTATTTCCAGCCCCACGTATTGTCCAGAATCTTACCATTTGTACCAAGTAAACTTGGAGCCCAGGCTGGCCTTCGTGTAAAACAGATAGACATGATGCCAAAGGACTTCCAAGATCAAATCAAATAAGCAATATGGTTTCTACTTGGTTCTCTCTCTTAGAACGCTCACCCTTGAAACCCAGCCCCTGGCTGTGAAGAAGCCCCAAGAGGCGCCGAGGGACCCCATGGGCACACTCATGTGGAGAGGAACAAGCCGACATCCACCGCCCAACATGCATCGGAAAGAGCCTTTAAGTGCTGTGAGGCCCTGGGCCTCGGAGTCCCAGCTGAGGCCCTCAGAAAGCACGGCCTGGCTGTCTGTGCCGCGCTGTGTCCAGATTCCCGACCCGCAGACTCTGCGAGCATACTAGATATTTGTCTCCTGTCACTGGGTTGGAGCGATGTCTTAGGTGGCCATAGTAACGGAATTTCCATTTGTAAACACGAAAGGGCTTCAGCAATCCTCGTGTGAAATCCACCTTTTAGAAACAGTTTCTCTCTCTGGAGTCTTTTCAAATTATGATTTTCTTTGGCTGGTGCCCCGCCGACTCCCCCCTGACTCTGAGTCCCGGCCTTTTCCGAGACGGCAACATGAGTCTTGATGGAGGTTCTCGTTGCTCTTCCTGCGAGCCCAGCTGGCCTCCGGCCGCTCTGTACTCCTCACCCCTCCCCAGGACCTCCCTCGCCATGCACCCAAGTGGGTTCCTGCCCGGGTCTGGAGAGAAGTCTATCCTGGCTAGCCAACCACCTTCGCATTCCTTAACCTTTGTGCTCTCTAAAAGGAGCAGTTTTCATCCTGTGGATGAAACTCAAACTCGAAATGCTGCTTTTTCGTTGTGGGAGGGCCTTCCCCAACCTTGTCAGAGAGTCGTGGTGTGAATTCTGCTTTGCCATGTAATTGGGAGCTGCGGACCGTGGACAAGTTGGGCTCTCCATCTATGAAACAGGCCTGTCTCCTAGCGTTGCTGCGGAGCGGGTAAGGGAATGCTTGGAAAGTGCTTATGCCTATGGCTGTAGGGCCTCTGTAGGGCCTGGCAGATGGACAGACAGCACCGCCGCCAAGAACAACCACGTGCGCCGCACCCGTCGTGCCCTGTACCGCGCTGTTGACGTGCATCCGTTCTGCTCACCTACTACTGAGCACGACTCAGAGGCGGGGAAGGCAAGTCTGTGTCTCTGTATCACAGGAACCCCATAGGGTGCTCTGGAAATAGTAGACACAAATTTATTTTTTAAAGATTTTATTTATGGGGCGCCTGGGTGGCTCAGTCCTCAAGCATCTGCCTTCAGCTCAGGTCATGATCCCGGAGACCCGGGATCAAGCCCCACGTCGGGCTCCCTGCTCAGCGGGAAGCCTGCTCTCTCACTCCCCCTGCTTGTGTTCCCTCTCTGACTGTGTTTCTCTCTGTCAAATAGATAAATGTAATATTTCTAAAAAATGTTATTTATTCACTTGAGAGAGAGGGAGAGCGAGAGTTCGAGGGGCAAAGCAGAGGGAGGGGGACAAGCAGACCCTGTGCTGAGCGCGGAGCCCGATGTGGGGCTCGATCCCCCTGAGATCATGACCTGAGCCGAAATCAGGAGTCAGACGTTCAGCTAACGGAACCGTCCAGGCGCCCGGTAGACACGAATATTTTATGGAATGAGTGAATGAATGACCATACATGATAATATTTTAAAACCACCTTTTGTACTCAACAGATTTATGACAAGGATGTGAAACGTTAACACAATCCGAGTGCCCACAATGCGAAGGGTGTGGGGCAGGCACTCTGCCTGTGATGTCACATGTGGTCTCTAACCTCGCCACCCACCCCTGCAGGCCCTAGCTCCACTGCCCCGCTCTTCCTACTCAGCCCTCACTGTTAAAGTCGGCCCCCAGCTGAGCAAAGTCACCACCCACCACTCGGTATCACTCTCCCCTAGTGTTCTGAAGTTCATCTATGTTTCTAACACCTCAGGAATGATTTATGCTAACTTTAGATTGTATCCCTATAAACTGTGGTTCTCCACACGTGGTTCCCTGGACCCCAGCAACGGAATCAGCTGGAAATGTGATAGAAATGAGAATTCTTGAGCCCCCACCTCGGACCCAGTGAGTCAGGAACTCCAAGGGTGGGACCAGCAGTCTGTGTTTTAACAAGCCTTCCAGATGATTCCGATGCTCACTCAAGAGACTCACAGATATAAACCACACAGACGTAGGTATGAAATAGTAATGGGGAAATGGCAAAGAGACAGTTTTTCACCTTCGCCATTGTCGTGAGGCTGTGAGGCTATGTAGTATTCCTAAAATAAAGTGTTGGCAGATAGTAAGGAATCGGCAGGGGTGAGGGCAGCATGGGCAGTGGGGTGGGCAGGAGAGGGCCAGCAGGCCCGGGGTGAAGAGGAGAGTGAATCTTCTAGGCAGCCCTCAGCTCGGAAGTGCTTATTCCTGGGGCTAGCATCAGGGAGGTTCGTAAAACCCTTCCGGACCCACAGCACAGCTGTGGCCTTCCCATGACATGGTCCATGGAGTCGTGTACCGCAGAACAGACCGAGCAGTTGTGGCTGGAGGGGCCCGGGCGCCCAGGGCCTCCTGCCCAGACCCCACGGTACACACACTTGGCTTCCCTAGAGCTGTGAGTGCAGAGCCATGAACAGAGCCACTGGTCCTCGGGACGTGGGGAGAGTGTCACAAAACACAGCGCCGCCCGGGGTGGGGGGTGGGGGTGGGGGGGCATGGGCCCTGCCCCATGTGCCTGCAGGGGGCGCCATCACACAGGGTACAGGGCAGCGGCAGGTCTGTCTGGGAAGCCCGGACCTGGCTGGGATTCCAGCTGATCCCTGGCTCAGTGGGCCGCCCAGAGACTGGGGGGCAAATGCAGCCCCCCAGGAGGAGGAGCTGACAAGGAGACGGTAGGATGACAGGGCCCTGGGTCAGCTCAGATGATGGCTCCTGGCCAGCCTTCCGTCAGGGAGGCTCTGGGGGAACATTTCCTACTCTGTGGTTACGGACCCACATTGTACAGGAGACTAGCTGTGGTTCTCGCTCTCAGAGCTCAGTCGCTCTCAACAAGGCATTGTGTTGCATTTCCAATAACCAGTTACACACTGTGATGTCATTTGCCCTCCTCCCTTCACTCTTTCTGGAAAGCCTTGCCCTCCCTGAAGACAACTATCAGGTGTTGCCTCCTCCCGGAAGCCTTCTTAGGCCACTTGCCCCTTGCTCTCCTTTGCTCCTGCCGCGTCTATCTCTGCTGTGTTAAATCGCCTATGGCCATGCTGCACTCTCTAGACTACGAGCCCCGATGACAGGCTCTGTGCATTCAGCGAATGCCAGCCCAGTGCCCCCACGTAACAGATGTCCAAGAAATCCTTACAGAATGACCCCATCCATCATGATGGCGGGAGTTCCCCGGGGCAGGCGCGGCTGACAGCGGAGGTCAGTTTCCCGGGGCTCAGCGCGGCAGCTCCGTCGGACATCACACCTGCTGGGGGTGAGGGGCCCTTCCCAGTCCTGGCCAGCTCCTGGCCCTCCTTCCCTCCTGCGCTGAGAGAGCAGCCACAGAGGGACAGGAGGCCGGGAAGGTGGAGCCTCAGGTGGGCAGTGAACCTCGCCGCCACACCCCCAGCAGGATGGGACCCAAGGAGGTCTCGCTGGCCCCCAGACTCAAAATATCAAATCTCTTCGGCTGAAAGTTTGCCACTGACCCTGGAGTTCCTGCCCGGTTGCTTCTCCCTCCCCTCCGCTCCCCCCACCCCACGACTGATGTCAGCTGCCTCCCACTGCCAGGGCTCTCAGTAGGAAGGGCGTCCAGGGGAAAATCAGCCGCATTCAATCGATCTGACCTGGTGGGCCACTTCCCTCTTCCCTTTCATATCCGGTGAGAGTTTCCTTCCATAGGGAGGATGTGTGTCTGAGAATACTTTCTCTTTCATCCAGACTCATATTAAGGGCTTTGCTATGCATTTAAAAATGGATCAATGACGACAACCAGGTTTTATTTTTAAGGTTTGCATTTTTAACATTTACTAAAAAGTTCCCAATGAAGTCCAAGTAACTGTAAAGTTGGGGTGGCAGAAGACGAGTCTCCCCACCCATCGCACTCCTAGGCCTGGAAGGACTAGGGCAGTCCAGGGCTGTTACTGAGTGTTGTGTCCCCAAAATGCGTTGCTGAATTTCTCTCTCTGTCTTCCCAAACACACTCGCCGAGGAAAGATGGCATGAGGACAGAGTGAGGCCTTTTACTAACTAGGACGGTCCTCACCAGGCCAGCACGGTGGTCTTCCCAGCTTCCAGAACTGTGGGGAAAGAAATTCCTATTTAAACCACCCTGAATTAAATTCCTATTTAAACTTGTTGGGGCCGCCTGAGCTGACTGGGACAGGGACAAAGTTTGGATGGAACAGGGCCAGCTCTGAAGCTGCCTTCCTTCTGGCCTGTGTAGAAGCACTAGTTGCTGTGGCCACGCCCACACAGGCCCCCCGCTGAGGCCAGGGCAGGGACTCCCCATCCTGCCCCAGGACCGCGTGCTAACTGCAAGTGTCACGGAGCAGCCAGACCATGGCATTAGGCCTGCAACCGCCGTTAGACCCTCACTCTAGGACAACCTGAAGCTGGCTCTCTTGGGCTTTTTGAGCCCGAAAGCAAATAACGGGTGTGTGTTTGAGAGGAGCAGGAGACTGCCACGAGCAACCCTCAGTTCCCGTCTGTCCTCCCCACAGTCTGAGCGGCGGCTGTAGGGGGCTGGCAACCATGCTGCTGGAGGCCAGCATCTTTTCCAAGGAAGGACGGTGTCCCTTCCTGTCCCGAGACCAACCCTGCCCCTCGGCCCTGCCACCCAGCCAGATCCGCCCATCCAGGCAGGGATGAGGACAGACCGGAAAAGTCATTACTATGTTAAAAACGGGTTCCTAGCCATAGTAGATGTTGAGTTCACACAGAAATGTCAGCGAGGGACGCTTGCAAAGCAGCCAGAAGCTTCTCGTTTTGCTGTATCTCCCGTGGCTGGCCTGACCCGTCCCAAGCTCTCTAGGGAGCCAGGGGCCATGGGGTTAGGGGAGCAGATGGTGACCCAGACTCGAGGAGCAGGGAAGGAATTTCATATTTTCTTGTCCTTCTCCTCAATGGGGACCTGCGCCAGAGAAAATTAGGTCACATAGCAGCAAGAGACATGATTGCCAGTAGAGAAAAGGGAATTTCAGACGATAATGCAGACTTTCTAGAGCTCAAGTCACCCGGTTTGGAGAAGCCTTTGTGTCCATTTTAGGAGAAGCCATGCGACGTATTTGAAGGTGCGCTGGGCCAGAAGTCAGGACAAGCGGGTCACAGCACTGGCGGGATGGCCTATTGGCTACACCACCTCGGATTGCACAGGTCTCTGAACTTCCCGAGGACCCCGTGTCTCACCTCTTCATCAAACACATGTCCTGTGACAGAACTGTCTAGCACTCTGAACCCCTCAAAGAGAACGCGTCACGACAAGCAGACGGGCTTCCCCGGGCGGCAGGAAGCAAATGCCACTCCGAGCGGGTCGCAGTCCGATCGCCCGGGACGCACGCGCTCTAGCCTTGCCATACCCCCCAGGTTGGTCACCGTGTCAGCAGTCATGGTGCTGGCTGGCAACCCTGTGGAGAGCATGAGCCTGTCTACCCGCCTGACCAAGTTACCGTCCCAGGTCAGGCCGACAGCTCTCTGCTGTGCACGGAATCGGGCAGCTACCTGCGGGCAGAACGGCACCGCGGCGCCACCGAGCATCAGCCGGGAAGCCTGCTGGGCTGCAGCCCCAGGGGCAGAGCCGGGAGCCCAGCAGCTGACGCCACAGAGCTGAAAGGGGCTGTTCTAAGCGCACAGTGTGGAAGAGCCCACGGGCCACCACCGGCCTCAGAGTGAGAGCTTGGGGATGTACCAAGTTCTTCACAGACATTTCCTCTTTCAACCCTCGGAAAACCTACAAAGAAGCGCTTGTCATTCTACCCACGGGAAAGCTGGGGCTCCGAGAGTTGGGGTAACGTGTCCAGCATGACACAGATGAGAGAGCAGGGACTGGAATCGAGGTGTATGTGATGCATGAGACTGGGCTCTTTACCCCGTCCAGTGAGGTCCACTCTAAGCCAGCTTCAGAGTCACCAATGAGCTCGTTGAGACAAGGACTCCTGGGCCCCAGCCTCAGAGAGTCTGGGGAGGGCCTGAGAATCTGTATTTCTCACAGGTTCCTGGGTGCGGCTGCCGGCCCTGGGGAGCAGCATATACTGTGCCTCCTGCCTCTCCCATCACGGAGGAGCCCAGCAGTGGGGCCGTGCTGGCCAGCAGAGGAAACCTACCGGCTGCTGAAAGCCCCACCTGCCCTCAACATCCTTTCCAGAAGTGAGCTTCCTCATTCCGAAGCCTCACTTACACCAGACATGGCAAGCATGGGGGCTGTCCTCTTTCCAGAGAATTGGTTGCCAGCTTTCTCTCAGCTCCTCATGCACCCAATGCATGACAGGTGCTGTCATCAGCCTTAGAGGTGCCAGACTCTGGAAGGATGCTCTTGCAGAATCCAGAGCTGGAAGGGACCTCGGGGGCGCTCCTGCTGCATCCTCTTTGGGGTGTCGACAGAGCCTGCAGGGGATGTCGTTAGTGATTTCCAGGGCAAGGAGGACGTCCTGTGATAGGAGACAGTCTTGAGAGCCTGGTGGAAGGGTCTTCTAGGGCTCTGTCCCCACCTTGTTTTGTAGACTAGCTCGCTGCTTTCTTGCTGTTTGCATCAAGTTCAGCTCTCTCCAGTCGCAAATGCTCGTATTTCTGTCTTAGCCTCCTACAGCGGGTTCAGTGTAGTGAAATAACAGATGTCCACATTCTAACTTCTGTGTAAAGGTCCTAGATATGGGACTGTAGTCAAAACCCAGCCTGTGGGACGCCTGGGTGGCTCAGTTGGTTAAGTCACTGCCTTCGGCTCAGGTCATGATCCCGGAAACCCGGGATCGAGCCCCACATCGGGCTCCCTGCTCGGCGGGAAGCCTGCTTCTCCCTCTCTCGCTCCCCCTGCTTGTGTTCCCTTTCTGGCTGTGTTTCTCTCTGTCAAATAAATAAAATCTTAAAAAAAAAAAAAAAACCCAGCCTGTGCAGAAAACAGCAGAGGCTCCAATGACAAGCTTTTCCTACTTTGCTCTTTTCTGAAATCCCAGCTGACAAAAGTTTGTCACGAGAAGGACAAGAAACACCTTCAATATTTTTATGGACTTCAGACAGACAGACAGACACACAGAGTCATTGAGAACTCCACATCTGAGCCCACGTGTCCTCATCTCTCCCACCAGGCCACCACCAGGGAGACTCAGTTGCCCAACCCCCACTCACATCCCTAGCAGTGTCATCTCTGCTCACCTCCACCCCCGTGGTCCCCTTCCTCCATGGCCACGCCTGGACCTCGTGATGACCTGGAGCTCTTTGAGCAGAAGGCTCATGGCCACTCCTAGCTCTTATAGACCGCACCATGGTCTTCCTCCTTCCTGAAAGCTGACTTTCATGCATGCACCTCACCTGTTCAGCACCTCCTCCAAAGCTCCCACTCCCGCGTTCTCCCCACCTCCCATCTTGCAGCTTGCCTTCACATCCTCCAACCTACAGTCTGGATCCCGTAGACCATCACTAGCTTTCTGGTCACACTTCCAATTCTCTTACCCCATTGCCATTATTTTGGCCCTCACCTGGAAGAACCCTGACTCTGGATGGTTTCGGTCCATCTGATTTCTCCTTTCTTATTCTTGGACTTCAAAATGTGGCACGAGACCACCATTACTCAAGGGCAGGTTGAGGTCACTGCAGACAAATACAAGGTCTCCCAATCCCTAAGGGCATCCGTGTTATCTGGCAAACATTTTGCAGGCCCCTAGTGAGCAGCGCGGTCCTGGCCATGGCCATCACACACAGAACACTGGGGCCAGGAACAAGGTCGCCTCTTCTGGACTACGTCGGATGCAGGGCTGAGAGCGGGGCTGGCACTGTCTTTGTCAAATTTGAAACTACACCCCTGTACCTGCTCTGTCTCTTCTCTTCCCTCCAATAACTGTTTGAGAACTTTCCTCTGGCCATCATTTCCACTAGCAACCCCGCCTTTACTTGATAAAGAGGGTAGACACCACCAACCTCCATCAATTTACCTTCCCCACTCCTAACAAACGTTCCTCTTCCTTCCATTCTCAAAAGAAGTATCCCTCCCGCTCCTTAAGACAAATCCCTTTCCCCCTTCCTCTTCCCTTAATCATCCTTCTAGTCCTTTCTCTTCCCATGCCACCATCTCACCAGGATTTAAATATGCTCAAGCCTCTCTTATTCAAACAAGCCTTCTGCCCATCCTTACACGTAACTCTGTCCCTGCCTTATTGCTCTTCTTTCCTTTGGCCAGTACAATGTTAGTATTATAAACCTTTCCAGCAAGCATAGAATAGCTCATGTGCCATACTATTACCAGCCAGATTTCTGGAAAGAGCAATGGGTCCCCTCCATCTGGGCTTTCCTCCACTTCTCCAGGGACATTGCTCCCTAGGTATTTCCATCGGCCTGATAGCCAAATCCAGCAACCACATTTCAATCTGTAGCTCCCTACTGACCACTTCCCCCTTCAATTATCTCCTTCCTTGTTTATCCGTCCCAGTTACTCCTGGTTTTATTGCTGTCGCTCAGGCTCCTCTATGGCTCCTCTTAACTCTGTTTTTCCCTTAAATGCTCTAGTGGATCAACTCCCTCCCACTCTTTACCCAAGCATTTCCTGACCTCCCACACCACCACCACATTGAGTGAAACACCTCTTTCCCTGTTTCTAAGACCCCTAACCCACCGAATTATAGTTGCCTGGCTAATTATTAGCACTCTGGAACAAACTATGAATTCCTTAAGGCCAAGGACGCTATTTTTACTGGTGTGTTACCAGAACCCAGCCTAGTGTCTAGCTCAAAGGAGGGCCCAATTAAGTGTTGAATGACTGTTCTGAGTCCTTCAGTACTAAGGTCAAGAGAAAAGGCCCATTACCACCCGTAAAATCACATCACTGGGCTTGTTAATGGACACCTCCAGCTTGGCCCAGAGGGGGAACAAACAGAAACAACTCTTGATTGTTCCTGCTAATTGGGGCATGAATAGGGAAAAGTCTAGAGAGTTCCCAAGCCTCATTTAAGCATAGAATTTAAGAGCCTCCCAAAATAGCAAAAGCCGTTCATGTCGGAGGGATGGATTTGTGTCTTGGACACTCACCCTGAGCTTGCCCCCTAAATCACAGAGGCCACAAGAAGACCGATAGCAGGGAAGGCAGAGGAAGCACTGAGCACAGAGATTTTTCATAAATCCCAAGGCACAGGCTGCTGTTATTTCACCACACGAATTCCGTCCGAGTGCTGCTGACCTCAGGTCAGCGGGTTTCTCTATAAGGTCTGGGATGAGATCACTGCTCCACCGACCTTGCTAATTTTCCGATTTTCTGTGGGGCTCGGCTGTGAGATCCAGGCCAGGCTGTCTCCAGCTGAGGCTAGGGATCCTGGATCAGTGCTGGGGGCCAGAAGGCTGGAGACCACTGGGCTGTGACAAAGCTGCCACCCAGAATGAGAGTAACTGCCTCCCACTGAGGACCTACTACAAGCCAGGCACTGACCCAGGCTCTCTGCATAACCTCAGACCTCCAGCGAGCGGCGAAGCAGCTTGATGATGACGGCACCCACGACACCCACACCACCCTCGTCCCTTCATGCGGCTGCTTGACCATATGTGGAAAGCATTCTCATCAGCCTCATCTTTGGTTTGTATAAAATTCCAGGAGCTAGGCACAGGTACCACTCCCATTTTACAAAGAGAAAACAGCCGCTGAGAACATCTGTCCTCTTGGGCGATGTTGGGGCAGATGGGGGCCTGCCTGCACAATGCGCGTCCCGGGTCGGGGCTCCCTTAGCACTGAAGCTGTCCAGAGAGTGTTTGAGCCCCCCTCCCATGGCTGCCGGGCCAGGTCCTGCCCAAAAGGAGGGCAAGATCCCGAAATGATCTCATTTCTGCCACTAACAATCCCTGTAAGACACGAACTCTCTGAGCAGTGGTTTCTTTGTCCATAAACCGGTGCTGGTAATACCAGGCCCAGGTACTCTGGAATTTTTAAGAATCAGATGAGATCAGGTCAGTGAAGACATTTTGAAAAGTACAACCTGGAGATGAGTCCCCATGTGTTATTACTGGGGGCATGGTGTTCAGAGGAAAGCTGAATTTCTTTGCTTGTAAGCATTTTAAGGTGACCTTTTAAACAAAGAGCCAGCTGGGTTCTTAGTTCACAGTCGTTGAGAACATTTTAGTGCAGAGGTTTTGAAAGCACAGATGAAATCAGAGAGAAATATTTGCAGGCACCGTTCCCAGAAACAGCCAGAGAGAAACCAGAGCTCCCACCGGGAGCAGGGCTGGGGTCAGGAAGCTGGCCAGATCTTCGCCGCCACCAAGTTCTCATCCCCAGACTCAGGAAATCCTTGCCCCTCCCGACCCTTTCCCACACTGACTTCCTGCTTCCCTCTGCAGGAGTACAGACTGGGGGGCGGAGGAATGGTCTGTGTGCAGGAATGCTCTGCCTAGGGGAAGGAGGGAGGGTGTGGGAGAAGGCTGTGGACCCCTCTGCTGTCGTGGGTGGGGCACCTTGTGTATTTCACACCCCACCCCCATATACAACAGGCTGCCAGGGAGCCCTACCTGTGTGCGTGTCCCTGGGGCTCAGGGCTGGGCAGGGTGCCATGGGGGGGACTATGGCTCAGCTCCTAAATGCCGGCGCTGGATTTAGTGTAGGGGACTCTACACTCACAGCAAACCTCTTTCACCTGAGGATCTCTCTGCCTGTTCGTTGGACAGGCAGACCCAACACAGTGCGTGATGCTTGCCCCACTTCTCCCCTGGCAATATTCTGAACACAAAGGCTTACTCTCCATGCCCCAAGCTCTGGATTTGCCTCTTCCCTCTGGTCTTCTGTCTTGCTTTTCTTGAACATTTGGCACAGTTACGCAATTCCCAAAAATGCCAAACATGTCCCCTGGCCCTGGCTCCCACCGGCCTCCCTCCCAGTGTTCGCCATTCTGCCCCGCCCCCACACCCCAGTGGGCTGGCAAGTACCTACTGTTAAATCGTAAACTGAGGCATATTAAAAATCTTGCGTCTATTTGAGCATGTAGTGATTTGAATAGGAGAGTGGTTAGGAGTTCTCCGAGGACAGGAGCTCAGGGAAGGACTGTTAGAGATAAAAGGCAGAAGTGAAGCAAGGAGATGCAGCTAGCTCTAGCTTAAAGCCCCATTGGCAGTTTGTGATTGCCTGCGCTTAGGTTTTGGTTTGGGAACCTTGAGGCACTGATGGGCTTAAGTTTTGGTTTGGGAACCTTGAAGCGCTGATGGGCTTAGGTTTTGGTTTGGGAACCTTGAGGCGCCGATGGGTTTAGGTCTTGGTTTGCTTATGCAGGTGCCACAGTTACCCCAGTCTAATGATCTCCTGGTTTAATTAATTTAATGCGACTCATCTTTTAAGGCTCAGCTGGAGGGTTGCTGCTTCTGGGATAGGTTTCCTTCTACCACCGTGCTCGCAAAGCTAGAGTGATTCTCCCTTTAAGCTCCCGCGGGGACCGGTACCACTGTCCACCATAATACATATAAGATTTTATTGTTTTTGTCTCTACAGCTCTAGCTCTCCCATCAGATTATAAGCCACTTAGGACAGGGACCACAGAGTATAGCTTTTGGAACTTCCACAAGCTTTTCACAGGGGAATTACTAAGTGTCATTTAAATTTGAAAACATGTATTCATGCATAGATCCTATATTAACACATTTTCACTGTAAAAAATTTCAAGGAATGAAGATAGTCAGAAACTCCTTCTTGACCCCAATTCGATCTCACTACCCTTCCTAGAGTCATCAATATGGTATACATCTTTCCAGGTCTTTCTCTGTGTCTTTACATACCTTACCTACAAACATAAAGAAATATATAACTTTGAAGTAGTTAAGTAAAAATAGAATTATACTATTAATTGCGTTGCAACACGACTTTTTTTCACTTAAAAATATCTTCCAGACATCTTTTTTTTTTTAATTTTACTTATTTGACAAAGAGAAACACAGCCAGAGAGGGAACACAAGCAGGGGGAGTGAGAGAGGGAGAAGCAGGCTTCCCGCCAAGCAGGGAGCCCGATGTGGGGATCGATCCCGGGTCTCCAGGATCATGACCTGAGCCGAAGGCAGTCGCTTAACCAACTGAGCCACCCAGGCGCCCCTCTTCCAGACATCTTAATGAGTCCACATGTTTAAGTCTGCTCAATCCACGGTACTTATTTATCTATCTATCTATCTATCTATTTATTTAAGATTTTATTTATTTATTTATTTGACAGAGAGAGATCACAAATAGGCAGAGAGGCAGAGAGAGAAAGAGGGGGGAAGAGGGGGGAAGCAGGCTTCCTGCTGAGCAGAAAGCCTGATGTGGGACTCGATCCCAGACCCTGAGATCATGACCTGAGCCGAGCTTAACCCTGTGAGCCACCCAGGCGCCCCTCCCTTTTATTTATTTATTTTTAATTCCTAAGTAGATTCCACGCCCATCATGGAGTTTGAACTCACAACCCTGAGATCAAGAGTCACATGCTCTACTGACTGAGCCAGCCAGGTGCCCCTTCCCGATCCTTTCTAAATGCCTGCTTTCCACAGTATGAAGAGACCATAGTTTATTTAGCTAGTTCTCTACTAATGGACATTTATGTGATTTCCAATATTTTGCTATTATAAACAATACTGCAATGACTATCCCAGGACATGCCTCTCATAGTACAAGGCTGAGTATTTCTGTCAATGTCTCTCAACCAAACTGTATAATGGACTCAGGATTAATAAATCAAATCCAACAATGTTTAAAAGGAATTATACACCACAACCCAGTACATGCTAAACGGGTTCAACATTCCAAATCAATGAGTATAACCCATCACATCAACAAGCTAAAGAAGAAAAATCATAAGATCATAACTATTGATGCCGAAAAGTGTTGGACAAAATCCAATACCCATTCATGATAAGAAGTCTCAGGAAACAAAGTATAGAGGGAAACTTCCAAGGCTTGAAAGAATATCTACAAAAACCTAGCTGCAGCTAATGTCAGACTTAATGATGAGAAACTAGACGCTTTCTCCCTACAACCGAGAGCAGGCAAGCCTGTCCCCAATCATCCCTCCTTTCAACGTCACAGGGCAAGTCTGAGCTAATGTCATAAAGCAGGAAAAGGAAGTAAAAGGAATACAGAAAGAAATAAAGGAATAAAACTTTCTTTGTTTGCGGATGACATGACTGTGCAGAAAATCCCAAAGAATCCTCCAAAAACTCCTGAAACTGACCAATGTCTATAGTAAGTTTGTGAGATACAAAGTCAACAGCTTCTTATACACCAGCAATAAATGTTTGGAATTTATGTAAATGAACACCATTTACATTAGCACCAAAAGAAAAAGAAAAAAGAAAATGCTTAGCTGTAAATCTAACAAAATTTGTAAAAGGTCTGTATGAGGAAAACCACCAAATGCTGATGACAAAGATGTAAGAAGAACTAAATAAATGAAGAAATGCCCAGTGTTTATGGGCAAGAAGCCTCAATAATGCTAAAAGGTCAGTTCTTCCCAGTTTCATCTATAGATTCTAAACAATCTCGATCAAAACCCCAACAACTTATTTGTGCCTACCAACAAACTGATTCTAAACTTTGTATGGGAAGGGAAAACACAGAATAGCCCACACAATAGTGAGAAAGAACAAAGTGGGTGAACAAATTCTACCCAGCTTGAAGCCGTCCTGTAAGTCCACAGCAATCAAGACAGTGTGGTTTTGGTGAAAGAACAGATAAATAGACCAATGGGACAGCATAGGGAGGCCAAAAATAGACCCATGCAAATACAGTGCACTGGTCTTTGGCAAAGCAGCGGGGCAATTCAGGGAGAAAGGACAGTCTTCTGAATAAAAGGTGCAGAACGGTAAGACAGCCACAGGGGGAAAAAAAAGAATCCAAACATAGGCTTTACATCTTTCACAAAAATGAACTTAAAATAGGTCATAGACCTCAATGTAAAATGAAAACCATAAAACTTCTAGAAGATAATGTAACATAGGAGAAAATCTGGGTGAGCTTGGGATTGGCTTCGTAGATACAACACAAAAAGCACAATTCCTGAAAGACGAGGTTGACAAGCTGGGTGTCATTACAATGAAAAACTTCAGCTCCTCGAGAGACACCATTAAGAGAATGAAAAGAGAAGCACAGCCTAGGAGGAAACTCTCTGCAAAACACGGATAGGTTACCTGAAATACACAAAGAACTCTTAAAACTCAACAGTGAAGAAACAAGCTGATATCTAAGTGGCCAAAAACCTACACAGGCACCTCACTACAGAACATACAGATGAGAAATAAACAGATGGAAACATGCCTCACATCATATGTCATTAGGGAACTGCAAATCAAAACAAGAGAGTGTTACAGACCTATTAGGGTGGCTGAGATCCAAACACCACCAGCAGCAGATGCCTGCGAAGATGTGGGACCACAGAAACTCCTGTTTATTGCTGTTGGGAATGCAAAATGGTACAGCCACTCTAAAAGACAATTTGGCAGTTTCTTGCAAAGCTCAACATAAGCCTGCCATATGAGCCAGCGATCCTCCTGCTTCCAGATATTTACCCGAAGGAGTTGAAAACTCATGTCCACGCAAAACCTGCATATGAATATTTATAGCAGCTTTAAACTTGGAAGCACAAGGAAGCTGTCCTTTTCAATAGGCGAAGGAGTCGATGAAATCCACCCAGTGGAATATAGCTCAGCCAGAAAGAGAAATGAGCTATCACCAAGCGATGAAAGGACATGGAGGAGGGGCGCCTGGGTGCCTCAGTGAGCCAAGCAGTTGCCTCGGGCTCAGGTCATAATGCCAGGTTCCTGGGATCCAGCCCTGTGTCGGGCTCCCTGTTTAGGGTGCGGTCTGCTTCTCCCTCTGCCCCTCCCCTCTGCTTGTGTGCCCACTCTCTCTCAAATAAATAAACAAAATCTTAAAAAAAGGAAAAGATAAAGGAAGCTTGAGAGCTGACAGAAACCAGTCTGAAAAGGCTACATCCTGTACAATTATAATTTTATGACGCCGTCGTCATCAATCATCATATCACCGGGTTTGCAGTCCCAAACCGAGTTCAGAAGTCATTATCACAGCAGTGATCTGATCTGATCCACACAAGAATCCCACAGATCTGGGGCGCCTGGGTGGCTCAGTGGTGCAGCCACTGCCTTCAGCTCAGGTCAGGATCCTGGAGTCCCGGGATCGAGTCCCACATCGGGCTCCCTGCTCCATGGGGAGTCTGCTTCTCCCTCTGACCTTCTCCCCTCTCATGGTCTCTGTCACTCATTCTCTCTCTCTCAAATAAATAAATAAAATCTTTTTTTAAAAATAAAAAGAATCCCACAGATCAGGCAGGGCAGAGGTCTGGATCCCAGTTCACAGATGGGGAGGCTGTGATTGGGAAACTGCCCTGCCCACAGGCCCACAGCAGATAGTGAAATCACCCCTTTCCATCCCAGATCTTACATGACACCCCCCTGCCTCCAGACCTCAGACGATGGTGGGGGTGGGGGTGGTTCTGGGGTATGTGACCCCAGGATCTGATGTGTCATCCGGGAGAAGAGTGCAGAACACAGTGTCTAACAATTGGATTCAGTGGTTCCCGTTCTCTTGGGGCTCTGGATCAGCACTGCTGTCCCTCGATCTCTCCCTGCGGCAGGCATTAACGCTCATCACACACACAGACAGGGCGCCAGGAGGCTCATTATTTATGCATCGAGAGCACATCCGTAGACCGCTCCTACAGATTCTTCTCCATCCGCCTGGGAATCGGGTCAAGATGTGCCAACATCTGCCTTATCAGCCCCCGGGGCCGATTCACTGGCCACAGACATGCCCGCTTGCAGAAAGCAGAAAGCAGACTCTTTGGAGGTAGGAGAGTTCCCCTGAGATAGCCACAGACGAACACAATGGAGATTTGCTAAGGAAATGTACAGACGGGCGGGAGATGGGAAGGAGGAGTCTCTCTTTCGCTAACCTCTGGTTACCATGGCAACCATGTCATCTTAAAAGCAGCATAACTGATCATTTTAAGTTGGAGAGGGCTTGTAAGTTTGTTTGATGCTTTTTAAAATAAACACGAACCCATACTGGATTCCGGCCTCTACCGTAGATGGAATTTAGGAACAGATGAGTGAAAGGATGAGTCTGCACCCAGCTCCACACCCAGGTGTGGCGTCTCGGGAACAATTATGTCTCTGAGACTGGAAACCCCCGATTTAGTCCCCTGCCTCAGAACATGCTTTTGAAAAGAGCTGAGCATGTGGGTGGGAATGCAAAGAGCCGTACCTCGACAGCCTGTACAGGGAATGACTGTGGGGGGGTGGGACTGGCCTTCGCGGAAGGGCCCACCCATCAGGGACGGGGGGCTGCCCTCGCGGCGATGAGCAAGGATGCAAGGATACTGCAGCCGTGCGGGACCTGCGCTAGGCTGAACAGGGTCCCCCCAAAAGATGTCCACATCCTAAACCCTGAAGGTATAAATACGTTTCCTTAGCCAAAGACACTTTGCAATTGTGATTCAGGATCTTGAGATGGAGAGATCATCCTGGGTCATCCTGGGGCCCCAATGCAATCACAAGAGTCCTTCTAAGAGGAAGGCAGGAGGATCGGGGTCAGAGAAGATTATGTGACAACAGAAGCAGAGGAAGATAAAGAAATAGGACAGTGGAAGCAGGAGCCGCATGCAAATAATGCAAGCATCCTCTAGCAGCCGGAAAAGGCAGGAGGACCTCTTCCCTAGTGCCCGCAGAGGAGCGCAGCCCTGCCACTACCTCGGCTAGCGCTCTGACCTCCAGAACCGTAGGGGGGTAAATGTGTGCCGTTTCCAGCCACCAGGTTTGCAGGATTGTGCTACAGTAGCATCAAGGGACACACAACAGACTAACTTTTTAGTAAATATCATGAGCCATTGTCGCAGAAGCCAAGGGTCCAGGGCGCGAGGGGCCATCAGGAAATGATGAGACTCTCTGAACCTCTGTGTGTCTGGTCGCTGACAGCAGGACAGGCCCCTCGGACGGAGCAAGGCTGTGCTGGCCCCGGGTGAGGCCACCGGCGAGGGCCTTGAGGCGAAGCACGCCGTGTTCAGGAGCACTGTCGCAGGGAGCCCTCTCACTTTCCACAGGAAGCAGCGGGGAGGGCAAAGAGGGAGGGGACCTGACCTCCAGGCGTTTTAGAATGCCCACCGTGGTCAGATGTCTCAAGTAGTTTCCTCACTCATGCAAACCGTTGGGGAAAACCCTAGAACTGTGGTCAGCACTTCTCAACAAATCCGATCAGCTATTTACTTTGTCAATTCAGGGTAGCCATTAAGTTTGGAAAGAGTTCCAGTCTTATAGCTTAAGGTCACTCGAAGCCAGTTTTTAAGCCCATGCCTCTCTAGATATATACCGTATCTCTGAAATCTGTCTTTCTTCTCCAGGCATTTCTCTTCATTCGGGTCCCCTTCATCTGTCACCTCAATTATGGCAACAACCTCCAACGGGTCCTCCTGCCTCTCCTCGGTCCTCAAATCCCTCCCCTACACACTTTCCAGAGCGCTCATCCTACACGGTCACCTCCTGCATGAAACCTTCCCCGGCTCCCACTGCCCTAAGGATGAAAGTCCGACTCCTTCAGTTCTCTAGACTAGAAGCTCGTTAAGGGCAGCAGGATTCATTGGTTGAGCTGGACCTTTCAGCATGAGCATGGGGCAAGGCGCAGGGAGCCCCTACTGCCTGGGGCACGGGTGTTTTATGGGAACCTCCATGCGTCACCTTGTGTGGCCACTTTCAGACCAGTCCAGCCACACTACCCACCTCCCGATTCTGCTACGGTGCGGCACTGTTCCTCCTCCCCGCCTTCGTATCTCTGCCCCACTTTCTGTCCTGGCAGAGCCTTTTCCTCAATACTGCCTGGAAGGGCTCTTTTGGTTCGGGATGGCCTAAGAACTGAAGACAGACCCATGGGGCAAGGACGGACCCGTATTTTGGAGTCAGTGTGGCCTGGAGTATGGAACCCGGGTTGGCGATCGCAGGGCGGCTCTGAGTTCGGGCCTGGGCTTGGGGGCACTGGGTGCTGGGCTGAGCGTCACCCTGTCATCGCAGCTCCTTAGGCCCTTGAGTCACGGGGATAGGTGCTGTGGACACTAGAAGGGACGGCCTAAACGCATAGAATTGAACAAAGATCGAAATGGCTGCATTCATGCTCCATCGAAGCCTGATTTTAAACTAAGTAGCCCTTTCCTCTCCCTCCCAAATCTCGCCTCGTCCCTTCTTAGCCTTTTCTTTCAGGAAACCAGAACCACGTGGAAAATGACTGCCTAAGGGGCGGCCTCAGGTGTTCGACTCCTGCTGAAACCGGCTAGATCCTGTATTTCCCTGTAAAATCCCTCTGCCGCTTCCTGGTGGGGGAAGGGGGGGCTTGCAGTTTTTGAAGTCCCAGACTCTGTCTTCAAACTGGAAATCAGGGCAGCCCACTGTTGACGGTGGCCTACACAGTCATCACTAATGAGATGCATAAAGCACTGACATTTCTTGTTTTGTTTTGCATTTTAATTTTTTGAAAATTATTTTGAGAGAGAGAGAGAGAGTGAGCGGGAGAGAAGCAGAGGGAGAGAGAGACTCGAGCAGGCTCCGAGCCCACCGTGGAGCTGGATGTGGGGCCCGATCTCACAACCTTGCGATCGTGACCTAAGCTGAAATCAAGAGTTGGATGCTTTTCTGACTGCACCACCCAGGAACCTTGAAAGCATCCACGTGTCAAAGCCCCAAGAGATTCTGGAGAGGAAGGACCATATTTTCCAGGAGGTTTATCATTCCGAGAACCTTGCTAAAATAAGATCTG
The DNA here is from genome assembly GCA_004023965.1 of Spilogale gracilis. Lineage (NCBI taxonomy): Eukaryota > Metazoa > Chordata > Mammalia > Carnivora > Mephitidae > Spilogale > Spilogale gracilis. Next base: position 79,614 of record PITA01006161.1, read on the forward strand.
CAGTGGGTGTAGCCATTCTTTGGGTCTATTAATAAATAAGTTTGTCCCCTGAACAAGACATCTAGGGACACCATCCTACAGAAGTGTTCAAAGAAAAGTTTTCAAAATCCTCATACAAGCTGAACATGGACTGGAAACAGGAGGCCTGGGGAGCAGCCTTCCAGCACTTACTTCCTTTAATAAACCCAGCGACTCTCCGGGGCCATTTAGGCCCATTTTCCCTAAGTAATGGGCAGCCGAAAAGAGGCAGCCTGGATCCTCTTCCTCAGTCACTTGCAGGGGAATCAAGGCAGAGAGAGAAGCCTCCTCTTTCCTTTCTGTCTGCTCTCCTCTCTTTCCTATGCCGTGACTCCCCCACCATCAGATCTCCCAGACCTCTAAGGTGCCGAATTAGTAGTAATAATTCCGGACATATACTCAAAGGCCAGCAGGGACTGTCCTGGGGAACTTCCTGTGGGTCCCCTGGGGGAACAAGGTGCAGGCTACCAGCAGCAGCGCTGAGAGACACACGCCATCCCCACACAGACACAGAAGCTGCAGCTCAAGAGGCCGAGCTGCCCAGAGCACGTAGGAACATCAAATCAAGGCTTAAATCCATGTATACGGGACCCAGAGCCCATCCTGTGGGGCCACAAATAAAATCACCTTTGCAAAGACGGCGCCAGCCTTCTCGGCTGAGGCTGCTCTCTGGAAGCCGCGAGGCCCTGGGCCTGTGCTCTGAGTGTCCCCGGAGAGCCCCGAATAGAGGTTGTGCACGCCTGTCTCCTGTGAGTCTCTGAAATACACTAATGCAACTAAAGTTCTGGGACCGATTCCAATGTGTGCGGGGAGTGGTTTCCACATTCTGCAGACACCAGCTGGCTGTCCTACAGTGCGGGCCCCTTCTGCCGCTCCCTCTCCCCGGAGATAGCACGGATTCCAGGTGGAGGGCTCAGTCCTGCGGAACGCCCCCAGCCCCACACTCCGGGGGGTGCCGTCATAAGCGCAGCTTCTCACTGTGCTTCCGGCCACCCGGGGCAGATCGGAGGTTCTAACAGCCCCTCCTAGGGTTTGAGGAATTTGTAGAGTGACTTCAGATGCCATTCACAAGCCCAGGTGGCTCTCTGTGCTCAGAGGTTCTCATGACTTTCTCCTTTGGGGTCATGAGTCATTTGCTAGAACAGCTCACGGAACTCAGGGAACCTTTTACCCACTAGAGTGCTGCTTTATTACAAAGAATAATAGAGGCTTCTAATCCATAGCCAGACGAAGAGATACCTAAGGGGAGATCCTGAACAAAGGGGCTGTGTCCTCGGGGACTATGGGCCCCAGCACAGGAGAACTTGGAGGTGTTGTGTTTCCAATCGGGAAGCTCTCCTAACGCCCTCCTCTGGGGGTTTTAATGGAGGCTTGATTAAATCACAGGCCCTTGACTCTCCAGGTCTTCGTCCCGCCCCAGGGGTCAAGGGGGTGCGACTGAAGTTTCCAACCTTGTATTCAGGGCTGGTTCTCCCAGCGACCAGCCGCCATCCTCGGGTGCTTATCGAAACTCACCTCACTGACATAAACCCAGTTGTGGTGAAAAGGAACTTGTTATGAATAACACGACACCCTTTAGCCTTTTTTTTTTTTTAAGATTTTATTTATTTGAGAGCAAGAGAGTGCACAAGGCGGGTGAGGGGAGAGGGAGAGGGAAAAGCAGACTCCCCACGGAGCAGGGATCCTGATGTAGGTAGGGTTCCATCCCAGGACCCCGAGGGCAGATGCTTAACCAACTGTGCCATCTGACACCCATTTCATCTTTATGTCAGTATTCAGGAACCAAGGACAAGAGATCAAATGTTGCGATCAAGGATGCTTCCATTGCTCTTATCGCTTAGGAAATTCCAAGGATTCGGAAAGCTATGAGCCAGGAACAGTGGGTGAGGACCGAGTGAGAAATCTATTTGGATCATCTGAGGGACCAAATACATATGTCCTATAAATCGCAATATCGCGCGTGTCTTCTGGGAGTCAGAGCACTTCGGTGGGAGTAGCAGCAAGCGGGCATGGTGCCATCCAGACGGCTTGGAGTCGGGCATCCACCTGGTTCATGCACCCTTGGGCAAGTGTTTGAAGGGCTCTGGCCTTACCTCATTTCCTCACCTGCAAATGGGGTGGGGGGGGGGTTCTTACCTAACACACAGGACTGAGAGGTTTAAATTAATTAGTAATGTGTGTAGCGTGCACTGTAAATGTTGGTTCTCCTCTCCTCACCATATGCTCTCTGCACAGCCCCAGGGAAAACTCGCAGTCAGTGACCAATAAAGACTGGAAGGGACTTCAGGGCCTCTGGGAGAGGTGTTACCATGTTCACCTCCACTTTGCCCTCCAGACATCAGAACATGACAGCGAGGCCTAAATAATATGTCCTCTGGCTGCTCTGACCGTATAGAAGCGGGGGACAGGTGCCAGCTGGGAGCCTTGGACCCCAGAATTTCTAAGCCCGGAGCCTGGAGAGAACAGTGGTCATTCCCAGGGAGGCCACTAGGGGGCGCAGCTGTCAGAGCAGCCAGCCTTGTCACAAGGTCAGTTCCTTCAGTTACCGGCTTTTTAAAGGTGGAACAGACGTCCAACTTGGTGACATTTCCATCATATGCAGGCAGAATAGCTTTCCAAAATATCTTTCCCTGAGATCCGAAGGCACTGATTACTTTCCATTTGGGGGCCTTAGTTATTTAGAGGCAAATTTCCAAAGTATCATTAAGCTTAAGATCATGGGGCGCCTGGGTGGCTCAGTTGGTTGAGCGACTGCCTTCGGCTCAGGTCATGATCCCGGAAATCCAGGATCGAGCCCCACATTGGGCTCCCTGCTCGGCGGGAAGCCTGCTTCTCCCTCTCTCACTCCCCCTGCTTGTGTTCCCTCTGGCTGTGTTTCTCTCTGTCAAATAAACAAAATCTTAAGAAAAAAAAAAGGCTTACGATCATTCTCTGATGGGAAGAGAGGAGGAAGGACTAGGAGAGTGATGGGAAGAGAAGCAGGGTAGGAGCAGAGGGAACTGAAGACAAACCTCATTGCTAGTCCAACTCTTTTTCCACTGTGACAAAAAAAAAAACCAAACCAAAACAAAACAAACAAAACAAACAACAACAACAACAGAGGGCTTAAAAGGATTCCCATTCTCCCACCTGTGGCTAGGCGAGGCATGTCCTTCCAGGACAAAGACCTCTGATTTTTAATATCTCCATCTTATCCCAAGAAGAAAAGCCCTCCCCCTGGGTCTTAAGCAAGAGCTCTTTCCTATTTCTCTGTTCCAACCTGTGTGCAGGCTGAACAGGGAGACAACACTGCCTCCATTCTGTCAGAAATGGAGCTTCAGAGACACGAGCGAGCTTCCCAAGGTCGCTCAGCTAATAAATGATAGATTCGGTATAGACCCAGGTCTGTGTGACTCAGCCTGAGCAGTACGGTTGCATAGGTTACGCACTATTCAACTGCAGGGAGGGATATGCACTTAGGTATTTCCCTAGCTGTGTAGACATATAGTCAAAAATTTCCAGAAAATGCCAATCAAGTGTCTTGAGGGAAAGTGCCTTTTTTTCTAATTCTCAAAAGGTACTATCTGAGCCCTCAACAGCCCTAACTTGACTTCAATCACTCCTCTGTCTACACGGAAGTGGAGCCAATGGGCTGTTTCAGAAACTCTGAAAATTGTTTTGAGGGCTGCCACTGTTCAGCTGTTCTCCTCATGCAATTTTTTAAAAAGATTTTATTTATTTTTATTTGACAGAGAGCGAGCTAGCACAAGCAGGGGAGGGGCCAAGGGTGAAAGAGAAGCAGACTCCCCGCTGAGTAGGGAGCCTAATGTGAGCCTCGATCCTAGGACCCTGGAATCATGACCTGAGCCAAAGGCAGATGCTTAACCAACTGAGCCACCCAGGTGCACCTGCTTGTGCCCTTTTGCTCAGGCTAATTCCAAAGTCCACTGAGAACCTTCTGACTCCCAGCCAGGACTTTAGGTAGAGATAAACACAGGAGGTCAGAGGAAGATGCCCTTCAGTGAGAAGGGCATCTAATAATGACAATAGAAAGAAGAGAATCTCTTCTCTGTTGACCAAGAAAGGAGCAGAAGCACCAGTGGGGTAATAAGGAAGGTGGATTCAGGAGCCAGCCTGTGGACCCCATCTGGGCTCCACCACTTATTAGCCGGCTGAGCCTCAGTTTCCTCCTGTACAGATGATGGGTAAGGAGGGGCTGCACTTTTCCAAATATGGCAGTGAGCCTGAAATGAAATAACGCCCGAGGGGGGCGTGGCACGGGGCTCCACACAGTCGGGGTTCCGCAAGTGTAGCAAGCATATTGCTATCGGATGTCAGGTCAGCAGGCAGGGATGTGGACCCAGAGGGGGGCTGGGAATGTCGAAGTCACCGACCCAGAGCCGAGAACCCCTCTGCAGTCCTGGCTGCTGCCCGGCTCGTTCCACCAAGGCCCATCGGGACATCCCGCCCCTCAAGAGAATGGGGAAAGCTGTTGAGAGAGACGAGCCGTCCTGGGCACCGAGCACCTCTGCCTGGTCCTATTAAGTATGCCGAGAACGCCAGGTCCTGCCTGCTCTTTGCCCAGACCACTCTTAGGGCTGTATCTGCAGCAAGTGAGCAATCACACTAGGGGGTGAGATATTGCCTCCCTCTGGATAGAGAGCAGGCGTGCTTACCACGCTCTGTAACAGCAGTGGCTTCCTCGAGTTTAGTGGTCCTCAGCTTCAATGCAAACTTCGATGCACGCTTTGAGGACAGCGTTGCTCTAGGAGGCATGCAAAACTAATGCTGATGTTCTAAAGGCTCCCATTGCTTTCTGTCCTATGAAGAAGCAAGTTGTCAGTCTCTGACCCAGGACTGTCCTGTCTCCAGCACCCATGAAACAGCGCCAGGCTAGCTTATGACCTTGGAATTTGGGGAAAGTCCCAAACCCACAAGGGGCTTGGGAGCCTTCTGGTTGGGAGGAGGGGCGTAGGGGATTTGGCATTTAAATACTGTTTTTATTTTTGAAGCTGCATCTAACTCTCAGACACATCCGGGCAGGGAAGGGGAGGAACACGCACCGAAACCCATCCAGGCGTCTGCCCCGTCCCCCAGAAGTCCCACCAGCACACCCTGGACGCGGGCGGAAGGGTTCCGTGCTGAGGTCCGGCAGGCTCGGCCATGCCTCTGCTCTGTGTCCTAGAGGGGAGCCTGCCTCGGGGAGGCAGCGGGGAGGGATGCGAGCTCTGCTGAGGGGCAGTGGACAGCCGCTCCTGCCTCCCAGGAAAGGGCCTGAACCAGGGCCCTGGAATCTCAAGAATTTGGAAAGTATCCTGTGCCGTGGATCTTCAGTGTTATTAAAGAACAGATGAAGGTGGGGGAGTGAAAGCACAGATATCAAGAGTGTCCTGTTCTTTTATTTACCTTTCTGTGTGCGCGTGTGCGCGTGTGTGTGCGTGTGTGTGCGTGTGTGTATGTGTGTGTGCGTGCATGTGTGCATGCGTGTGAGTGTGTGTGCATGTGCGTGCGTGTGTGCATGTGAGCGTGTGTGTGCGTGTGCACGTTGCTGTTAGCCTCCTGGAATCCTCACGAGAAAGACGGAAGATAAAGAACAAGATGACCAGAAAATATCAGAAAGCCAAAGAAACCCCTACTTTCAGATCTCTTGAGCGATGCTGGTGAAGTTGGAAGGAGGAGAGAAACGGGATTGATTTTCAGAACATGAAATGGACCGGCTCTCCCCAGCTGCATGTAAACAAGCTGTGGAACTCCCCCCTGAGCCTCGAGGCGGGAAGGCAGGGACCCGGGGCGGGCGCTGGGGCTCCGGGAGGGCGTGGCCTCCCATTAGGAAGCCAGACAAACCTGTAGCCTTTCACGGTGATTTCTGTTTTCCAAAAAGGAAAGGAGCAAAAACCAAATTTTGCTCCACGTAAAGCTGGCAGGGTTGGGAACACAGGAAGAGGGGCAGGTCGTTCTCGTGCTTGGAACCGCGGAAGGTCGTCTCGCAGATTTCACGCCGGGGAGGCCCACAGTGGCGACACACAATCGTCTGGTTTGGAGGAGTTCGAAGGAAGGCTCTGCGGAAGCCTGTGGGGCGAGGCCACGGCGTGTTCTCTAGCCATCCGCACTGTGGAGTGTGGACGGCAAGCTGCCCAGGCTGGGCCAGGAACCCTCCAGGGGTCCATCACTCAGAGTCCAGCTCGGGCAGGAGGAGAGATGCCCTGGCTCACACAGCCAAATCCCCAGAGGGGCAGGAAGGCGCCCGGGTGGGGGGCCACGAGCTAGGGTGCTCCCAGGGCTCATCCCTCTCCATTCCCTCTCGGCCCCTGCTCCCGTGACGCTGGGCACCCGCCCCACCCAGAGCCCGGCTCCATCGCCAGAGAAGGGTTTTGCCAACCTAAGTCCAGAGGCTCCCAGTGTCCCTGGGACCCAGGTGTGTGGTTTCTGCTTGGGGCATCAGTGGCACTTCTGGGTTTGGGTCCAGTGTCAATGAAGCCGCACAGTGTCCAAAATTCCTCCCTGCGTACCCTCACCTCGCCCCCCATTTCATTATTCGTTTATCCCTCGCGAGAGGCTGGGCAGATAAACCCACCTCTACCTGGTCCCAGGGTGAGTATAAACAAGCCTGTTCCTGGCCCTCTGCAGAGAGCAACGCCAACCCCCGGGCCGTGAGAAACCCCCATGCCTGCGTCAACCCCCAGAGCTGCCGGCTCTAGCTCCCCGCCAGCAGCAATAGCGACAGCCACCCACTGGGTCCCCCTCTGTGCTGAGGTCTGCCCTGAAATGGCCCAGGCTTGTCTTGTGCTCCTGCTGAGATGCTCATGTTACAAACGGGGACACTGAGGCACTGCAGGCTTCAGGGACGGGCTCAAGCCCACACAGCTAGTAAATAGTGGGGCTGGGTCCCCGCTCGGGCAGCCTGACTCGAGGGGGCCTTCCTAAGCACCCTGTGGCCGGCCGGTGCTTCTCCCCAAGAGCAAGGGCCAGTGATTCCTGGGTTCCTGTTATCGTGGTGGATGGGGAAAGGGCGCGTGGCAGGGGTGACGTCCCCTCCGTGACATCACGTCAACCTTGAAGCCTGATAGCAATGACAATGACAGTAATACCTGTCCCACAGTCATTGTGAAATGGAATCAGGCAGCGGACACGAACTGCTTCACAGAGCTTGCCGCTCGACAACGGGCACCTGTGAGCTCTGAGTCCCTGCTCCTCGCCATGACCTCCATGGGAGACGTCCGTCCATGTCCCCTGCGGTGGAGAGACAGCAAGAGCTCAACTGGGCACCAGGATCCGTTGATTCAGCTTCCTGTTCAGCTCAGAAATCGCTCTGACATTTTACTGGTCACAACATTCTGGGGCAGAACAATGAGCTTTGAATTAGTCCCTGCGTTCCCTCCCACGGGGGAGGTGGGAGCAGACTGCGGGACCCAGCCTGGGGCCCTCGGCCTTGCACACGGAATCCAGCCCATCACTTCTTGGCCTGAGATTTCAGGCAGACCACTCAACCTCTGCAAGCCTCCTGTGATCCTCCTGGATAGGGGAATACCCACCTCTTATGTAGAGACGAGAATACAAGGAGAACGTGCCTTTAAAACTTTGGATGGCAGACTTTGTCCTCCACAGTGATCTCACGCTGGCAAGAATTCGGATCCCTCACGCTCTTCTAGAACCTGCCGTTACCTCCAGAAGGGATGCAAGCTGCCGTGCCCGCCCCTCCCGCCTGGCCCGGCAGGTCCTCGGGACGGCCTGGATGAAGAGCTGTGGCGGAAGACGCTCTATGTGACTTGGGATCCCAGGTCATAAAGGCAATCCTTCTTCTGCCTGGCTTGCCGCCCGCCCACCACACGTCTTTGGCACCCTGGGCCACCACGTCCGAGGCCCAGCCACCTGCAGCTGTCCACTTGGAGGTATCACGAAAAGGGAGACGCCCGAGGACTCCCTACTGTGGACACCCTGCCTCTGAGCCCCAGCTGGGCCAAGCAGAGATGAGGGGCCCCCACCAAGCCCTGCCCAAGTTGCAGTTTTGAGCACAGTAAGTGGTGGTTCTACGCGCCTAAGTTTTGGGGTACCTGTTAGGGCTAAAGAGAGTGAACACCCAGTACCATTCATTCTGTCCCTTCTTACTAGTGCGGACTCTGCAGCCCTCGTACCCTCTGTAAACCAGCACTGATTAGATCACAGTCCTACCTAAGCAAACCTTTGCTGGCTCCCACCATCCTGGGGCCACCGTACAGGCCAGAGTCCTGGGCACAACAGCTTAGGGCCCGAGAAGACTGTGGAGCCTCAGCTCTGTCTGCTGCTGCAGAGCCTTGTGTTGTGAGTGTGCCCGGCCTCCGGGCCTGCTGTTCCCTCTGCCCCCCAGCCTCGGGCCCGTCTCCTTCTCTCAGCCACCCAAGTTCAATTCACACTCATCTGCTCTCCTAGTTCCTTCTCCGTTAGACCCAAGAACAACCTGTACGACTCAGAGGGTTGACACTGCGTTGTGGTCCCTCCCGCTGTGCTCACCCAGACTGCGAGCTGGGGCTGGGGCCGCCAGGTGTCGCCTCTTACTCATCCGCACTGCCTTCATCGAATGTGGTAAGAGTGGGCCAAGCTGGGTGTGTGCGTGTGTGTGTGTGTGTGTGTGTGTGTCACAGTCAAATGTGTCGCTCAGTGTGAGTTGTTTACATCACGAGTTACTTGTGATGCTGTGGACATTCTTCATGTATCAAGAAGGCTGCTGAAGAACCAGCTATTACGTTTGGTCTCTACCACACCGTGATGGGAGCCGAATTTGCGTTGGATCTTTTCCCTGGGGACGGTCCGCCGCCCATTGTCATCTGCCATCTTGCGGCCATGGCCACTCTGCTCTCAGCCCTGCTGTAGGGTCACAGGTCTTGGAGGCTGGCAGGAGTCGGCAGGAACGTGCCACTACGACCTCGCAGTGCTGGCTCTGCGCTCTGGCTCTGCCCCTGCAGGAAAGGCCAGCTACCGAGTCTGGAGGGCCGGCTCTGTGAGATCTCCCGGTCCTTCAGACGCGCAAGTCAGATGCAGAGCTCGGCTCCGCTGGTCATGGGACAGACCCGCACCAAGCCCATGGCTTCTCAGTCTCCCGATGCTCAGGCGGGGCAGGGCGGAGCTCCGAAGGGACTGATGCCTGCGTGGCATTGACACAGAGGGCCCTCTGTGCCCCATAAGAGCTAAAGAGGGCTTCGGGGGGGCCTGGCTCTAAGCTGGCTCTCTTGGCATTTCCCCACGGCCTCGGGAAAGTGCCCCCCTCTCCTGCTGTGTGCCCTAGGCAGGGTTGCTGGCATAAAAGACCGGCCTAGGCTCTTTAGAAGGAAGGCGTCACACACAAGGGCAGGATGCGACTCTCTAGAAACTTCTCGCTTATCAGCTGCTCACCAAATGCCTGGCATTACTGTACAGAAAAGAGATGTGTCTGTGTCGGGGGGGTGGTTGTTCGGTGGTTTCCAGAAGCCCTGACACCGTGTGGGCCTCCGTTGTCCCCTCCGGAACGCTGATGCTAGGTGCCGGCAGGCACGGAGGACCGGAGAAGCGGCTGGCTTTGCATTTCTGGGCGTTACTCGTTGGTGACGTCCGTGCACACGCTTGGCAGGCTGTCACATGCGCCCGAGCCCGAGTCCAGGGACGTCAAGGAGCAGCGACATGACGGATGGAGTTCGATCTGTCAGAATATAAGCTGCTGAACTTTTTAAAAGTAAGTAAAGCTGCTTACAGTCACTGCCTCTACTTCCCTTCCAAGTGCAATTAGAGGGAGAAGACAAACAGCTGGGAGAGAAAGGGGGCAGAGACAGCACCGGCTCCTGTGGGGCCCCTCTTGGGGGCGCCCGGTGGGACGGGATGGCGTGCGGCCCCCGCTGGTGGTGGCGGGGCTCTCCGAGCTCGCACGAGGGGCCCAGGACTCGGTCTGGGCTCTGTCGACGTGTCCCAGGCGTGAGACAACCATGCGGGAACGCTGGTGAGGCCTCCGTCTGCTCCCACCGCAGGGACTCCGGCCAGAGTCCCTCCAGATGCTGAGGGTGTGCGGTCTTAACAGGCGTGTCCAGGGACCCGACACGGATGGGCCGGGAGCACGGTGTTTCCTGTACTTTTCTCTGACCTTTGACCTAAGTAGGAGGGCTGCATGATGTTGTGGGAAAATCGTGACCTTTCATCACCCGAACCTCGGCTCAGACACCATGCGGGCACTTCCATGGGCCAAGTGTGGATCGTGGGTCATGTGCTCGCGGGCCCTGATCTGCCCACCCCACTATGTGCGCAGGAGCCCAGCGCAGCCTGTGAAGTGCTTGGCACCCAGTAGGTGGCCCGTTCCCCTCAGGGCGTTCATCCCCGATCTATACCCCCCAGCGGTCCCTCCCCAGGATTTGAAATGCACCGGATGCGTCACGAATTTTCCGTCATCAACCGACAAGTGAGTCGTGAATCGGGGTTCTGTTTACAGGCTGTCCTCAAGCTAAATATTTGCAAAAATCTGACCGACGCTCTGCAAAATGAAAGCGTGCCAGGGACTAGGGAGGGCTGGATGCCACCTACGTCACAAAGTCGGCCTGGGGCTAGCTCTGAGTTGATGGTGCCAGGAAAATGTGTTCCTGTCCAGGTCAGGAGGGAGAACAGTGGCTGGAAAATCAGCCCCTTGGTCAGAGTCTGAGGTTTTCTGGGTAGAGAAAAGGGCAGGCCAGGCCAGGCTGGGCCCTGAGCCATCAGCTGGGGCCATGGCACCGACATGTCCTTGCCGTCCCCATGTCGCCATGACTTGAATCACCAGTCTGTGCTCGGACAGGCAAGCGGAAGGGCTAGGAGGCGGTGGGGCATCTGACATATGGTGCAAGTCCAGGCCTCTTTCTTAGAAGAAAATGTAACCCTCCCCCTCGTGTCCTCCCGTTCGCAGCCTTCCCTTAACTGCTGGGGGGGGAGGCCGTGGCAAGGGAAGCACACCCCTGATTCCAACAAACTCCTCCATACAGAGATATAGCCACCGAAAAAGAAGATGTAGCCACCAAAGACAGGAAGAGACATCTACATAAGTTGGTGGAGAGATCTGCCTCTGATCTCTTGTCGAGTGAGAAACGCAAGTGGGATGAACTAGCATGCCCCTCATTTTAAACTTAATATTCCTACCGATCTCTAAACCTCTGTGGTTGTAGGAGATGATAGGAGATATGGTCGTAGGAGGTCATGGGCACGCACAGGGGCTTGGGGGGGGGACTTCTATTTTGTACACTTCTGTATCATTTGTTTTTATAACCAATGTGTTTTACTTGAATAATTTTAAAATAAGATTTACTTGAGTTTCCTCTTCCAGTTTCCCTGAGAACAGTCAGTGAGCACATGCAGTAAGCAGCTTGGGAAAACTCACACTTGGCTCACATTTCATTAATTAATTAATTAGACAGAGAGAAACACAGCCAGAGAGGGAACACAAGCAGGGGGAGTGAGAGAGGGAGAAGCAGGCTTCCCGCCGAGCAGGGAGCCTGACAGGGCTCGATCCCGGGTCTCCAGGATCATGACCTGAGCTGAAGGCAGATGCTTAACGACTGAGCCACCCAGGCGCCCCTTGGCTCAAATTTTAATAAGCATCTACTCTGTATCCCAGACGGAGTTGCTGACAGACGGCCACGCCGGAGGCCAGGGCTAGACCAGATGCCACGGTGCTCGGCCCCCTCCTCCGTGGAGGCCCCCTGGGTGCAGACACGTTCCAACTCTACTTTCATTAAATCCATTGGGTTGACTCATTCAGTCAGCAAATACTCGAGCGCCTACTTTGTTCACGACATGTGCTAGGACCCTGATTCACATTCGTGAAGAAACAGATACGGTACCCGCTCCCTATATCTTGCAAACGGGAAGTTTTGGAGAACTGAAGCACCTTTCCTAAGATGACTCAGCTATAATGGAAGAGGGGTGATTATTTTAGACCCTGGTGATCTGGAACAGCTCCCTGAGAGAACACAGCATTTGAGCCTCAACTGAAAAAAGGAAAAAGATTTGGGCAGACAAGAAGGTACTCCGGAGCGGTGGGGCCAGCCTGCGCGGCTTTGGATCCCGGCCCTACCGCTCACAAGCTCGAGAATGTGGGGCAAGAGGCTTGGTTTCCCTGCCTCTTGGGTCCGCCACAGTCACGTGTAGGGGGATGAGCTACGGGTCAACAGTGCGGCTGGAGGAACTCAGTGTCCTAATCTCGGTGAGGTTCGCAGGAGAGCTGGGTGCACGGTGACGAGGAGTCCCAGTAGGTCATTACTCTCGTCTCTCTGGCGTCCAAGGCAAGGACGGATGGGTGAGACGGGAGGGAGGAGGTGACCACAACCGTCTGAGTGAGAGAGGCGGTCTCACGGAGAGCCAGTGAGGACGGCGGCGTGGAGTGTGGAGACAAGATGGGAGGCAAGTGGGCAGGACAGGAGAATGACTGGCCAAGGGGAGGGTCACTCGGGCTGCTGGTGGAGGGGACAGATGGGTCGGGGCCGCCAGCAGGGCCGTGACGGGGGCAGGCAGGCCCCAGGCTGGGGCCGCGGCCTACTTCAGTGACTGGAAAGCCACACGGCGAGGTCACGGAGGTCATCTGGTGCCATCAGAGCTCATTTGACCAGAACACCAAAGACCTTCTGTTTACACTCAGCATCTCTGGGCCATGACATCTGAGGTCTCGGGACGTGGCTGAGGACAAGCAAGGCCCCAGAGCAGGCCGTGCGGCAGCGTGTCCCTCAGGGTCCCTTCCCGGCCCCCTGCGGCCCGCCGGCACGCCTGTGTGAGCAGAGTCCATCGCCGGAGCGGCCGTCTGTGTCTCACAAACAGACCAGAGGCTTCGATCCCCCTCCCTCGGCCACAGGCCTTCTGCCGGAAATCCCACATTTCCAAAAAGGGCCTCAAAAATGTCTTTTTCCATGAGCCATTTGCCTACCAACTCTCTTCAGAACTATTAAAAACAGACATAAGCAGCCAAACCATTAAAAATAAAAGCTCCAGGAGGTGGAAGGCCACAGGACGGTATGTGGGGAGGAGGACGGGCGAGTAGGGACGAGCCGGCCCGTTTCCTTGTCTGAAGCTCGGGTCACAGCCCCCCCGGGGCTTGTGAAGGCCACAATGTTGGAAAACCCGCTCCGCGATGTTCGGTCTGCGTCCCTCACACGGGTGGAGGTGGGAGAGCCATCAGGATGGGAAGCTCTGTGCTCTTACTTCCCAGCAGTGGGACAGGATTCACATTCTCTCACTCCAAGTTACCTGACCATGCCGTCTGTGAGCCTTCCGTCCTCTGGAGACCTTGGGAAGTCACTCCTGGACGGAACTCCAGATGGGGAGGGCCTTGCCCGGGAGCCATCAGGGAAGAGTTAGGGGGACGCAGGCTGGTCAGGAGAGCTCGGGCCACCTGGACACGGGGTCCGATGTCTGCCTCCCAGGAGCACGTGGCCATGCTCGATAAAAGGACAGAATTAATCAAACAGCAGCATCGTTTGGGGATAGAAAGTCCTTTTTATTCCACCATCACAGACCTTTTTTTAAGAAAGGAATTTCAGGGCTCCTGATTCATCTCTCATTTGGACCCAACTCCTGATTATGTTGAGTCTAGAAATCGTTGTTACCCGTGTCGTGTGTGGAGGGCAACCTCCCCCAGACCCTGCCCAGCTCAGGATCTCAGGAGAGAGGTGGCATTCCTTCAGGGTACCACAACGCGGGGAGCAGCCACACAGAACCAGGGGTGCAGGACTTCCCTCCTGCTGTAAGAAGCTGAGAAAGACCAGAGCTCGGAGGCACCTCACGTGAGCTACAAGCACCAGGTCAGGGTGCGGAGATGGCGAGGTGATCGAGCGCAGTCCTCACGCTGTCTTCCCAGAGTGGTCCTGACAGGGACACCCACGTGTGCAGAGATCCGGGGTCCCTGCAGAGAACCCCTTCGAGTGGAAGGCAGGACCGGGAAGAACCCAAGCAGGTGGCATGCTCACGCTCTCCCGCCACCCAGCACCTCCCCCTTTTACTGCAAGTGCATGGGCAGTGGGTCAGGCAGTCCTGGGTTCAAATCCCGGTCTGCTGTCTTTGCAGGGTACTTGCAAGGGGTTGTTTGTTTACTTGTCCCTAAAGTAGGAATGATTATGTTGTGGTGAGGACTGAGGAGGCGAGGTGTGTAAATCACAGCAGCCACTGCTAAGGGACTAGAGGTGTGTCCCTTGCCCTCCCGGAGCTCCCTTTGGGGCAGCTCCTCCCCTGCCTACCCCCCCTCGCATGCTCACCGGGGGTGGGCAAGAAGCGAGGCGTCCCTTTGAGAGGCATGAGCAGAGGGACGAGCAGAGCAGAGGACACCTGCCCCTCCCCAACAGTGTCTCCCTGGGTCATGCTCTCCTTCAGAGGGGGCTTCCGATGGGGACTCTCACAGCATTTACTCCGTCCTCCTGCTTCTGCCGCGGATGCCCCTGCCTAGGTGTCTCCAGCACATCACGTGACTCCTCTCCACAGCCCCTCGTTTTTCCTGTGACCCCCCAGGCCCCAACAAGGCAGACCCAACTCCCACGTCCACCGTGCAGCTCAGAGACACATCTGACTTCAGCCCAGGGTCTCAGCTCTGGGTTAATTCCCCCGAGGCACAGTCGTCCCTGCAGGGTCCTGAAGCCAGGGACCCCGGCAGAAGACAGCAGATATGATCAAACTAACACCATCTCCCCAAGCCTGGGCTCCCTGCTTCTCCCCTTTCCTTATCTGTCTGCAGGAGCTGGGAGTGGGCAGGCGGCCAGCTCCAGTGGTCTGGATGACTCCTCTCCCTCTGAGAATCAAGAACGGTGATGGCGGAAGGAGGAGGTCCACGGGGGGCGGAGGGGGGAGGACCGGGGGGGCACTGGACGCTTCTGAAGCAGAACAGCACCAAGGCTGCCTCCAAGCAGCCAGAGGACGTTAAACACAACAAGTGGGTACGTTCTGGGGGAAAGAAAGGAGCAAGCATGAGAGAAAGAAGAGCCATTTATCCCTTTATTATATACAATATTAAGGCACAGATTTAAGCAGCAGAGAATAGGGAAATCTTTGGCTGACCAACAGGAACCACACTTGCTGTGGGGGGCACTCCGTGCTCATGGATGCCCCCCACTCGGTGCCCAGACCCCCACGTGGCTGTGACGCTCTACAGACACCCCTTCTGTACAGACCGGCGGGACGAAGACGCCAGAAGGTCACGCCAGAGTCCGCTGGAAGGGACACAGCACGCTGCCCCCAAGCACGGCGACGACGCAGGGCGGGCGGGGAGAGCGGGTGCCCGAGGGCTGTCCCAGGGTTGGCCGAGGTCGCTGCCCACGCCTGCCCTTGGTTCACAGACGTCCACACCGATTCTGTGAGTGCCCCGTGGGGGAGGAGGCGCCATGGTCCCTCCACGGCAGGGAAAACACCTTCGTCCCGAGAACACCTCTGTGGATAAACTTGCTTACATTCTGTTTTGTAATAAATACTGGCAGGCGTCTCTACACGACCAGATTCCGAGGCAGAATCACGTGTAAACACACCACTGGGCATCGACGCTTTGAGAGCTGATATGAGAAAATGTGGTGAACGTACATCATATTGAGAAGAGTATTTTAATTCTGTGAAGAAGTAGTTTCATGACAAAGCAACACCTGGGTCATCGCGGTACAGGACAGGAACATGCACTTAAGTATTAAAAGGCTTTCCAGAGCACCTGGTCTCTACCAGGGGACGGGCCCTCCACCCGCGTGTGTGCAGAGAGGTGAACACATACGAGGCATGGCAAGAGAGGAGATCGATAAAAGCGAACCCACTAGAAGTTACATGTCCTGATGACTATTTCCTCCCTGGAAGGGGTCATCGAGAGGCTCTAGGAGTCCCAAAGACTGATTCTAAGGAACATTTGTGGGATTTTTCTTTTTTAAAAGGTAAAATGGTATGATCTTCACCACCCATCATTATTCATGCAACTGGGATGATTTTCAGACTTAAATCTATCCTCCAAGGATGACGATTTCCTTCAAAGGAACGTGCCGTGCCCCAGAGCCCATCTACAGAGGCGCTGGCCAACGTTTTCTCCTGGGGACAGCCATCAGCACAGTCTCCCAAAGGCTCACTGTTTAAGGAGGCGCTGCGATGAAATGACTTGGATCCTCCGGATAGTAAGAAAACCCGACACACACCTTGTAGTCGTGCCTCATCCGTATGCACTGACCTACACACGTCCTTATAGAGCATTAAATTATCAAACAAGAAAAAGATATCCTACTTAAAAGGAAGAGAAAAAACTTGCCCCTTTGTTCCAGAAGAAATCCACTTACTGAAATGCTGACCTTTACGTGTTCCCAGTTGGTCAGCTTCTAGAAGCTCCTTAAGGACTCTGCCCATCTCCCGTGGGGCCACACGTCAGAGGCAAGCTGGCCAACAGCCTCACGTTGGAGGAAGACATTTTAAACATATCGATTACTTAGCAAGAAAGAAGAGAAGCAAAGCCACATTTATAAAGCGCTCAGTGTGGCTGCCTCGGGCACGGGGGTGGGAAGCAGCCAGCCGGACACACTCTGGCCGCGGGGCGGCTTTACCGGCTCAGAACACCCGCGGGTTCCCACTCACCGTGGCCACGGGACCCCTTCGGTCAGGAGGGCGAGTTCACTGGTAGCTCACGCACACGCCCCGGACTCCAGAGCAGACTGGAGCGGGACTTCGGTTTTCGAAAATGGGCAGAGCTCCCTGCCTCAAAACCTTTTAGACCCCCATCTATTGTTCACTGCCCCCTGGGAACACAGCCTCCCGGACGTCTCAGTAACTCACGAGGCTGCAGCAGAGAGGGTTTATGTTCCCAGCAGCCCCCGGCAGCAGGCGGACACAGGAGGCTGAGGGCGACCCTGGGAGAGAAGGGGAGTGATGGCCAGCTCGTCTGTAGCGGCCATTCCAACTCTCCCCTGAGCGACAGACCCCTGAGGTATCTGTTCCAAGATCAGAATTCATAAGGAGCCCCTATCTGGCTCTCGGACCCCAGGCCTGCGTGGTCAGAGCTGTGATGAGTTCCCAAGAGCAGAGACAGAGAGAGAAGGGCCCCACGGCTCTGTGTGCTCCAGCCAAAGCCCCGGGAGGGACACAGCAGCCCTGTCCTGCAGGGCTGCCTGAGAATCCACACGGGCACTGGCCACCGGCCTCTGGGAGGCCACAGAGAAGCCAAGAGAAGAAATTGCTCAGACAAGCTTCTGCACGCGCCCTGGAATGAGTTGCCGGAATCCAGCGGCATCTCTTCCATATGATGCCCTGGTCAACGCGCAGGAAGTGCTGGACGACCCGTTCCAGGAGGAAGCCGCATTCCCCCCGTAGGTCTTCCCGCGAAGCCAAAGTCTTTACCGGGGCCGCCGAGGTCCGCGGTCAGACACCACGGAGTCCTGCCATCCGGGACAACGCACAAGGGTTTTTAGGATGGATTTTGTGGCCCTGCCTACGATAGAACCCGGAGACTCCTATCTCATGTTTATGGGCAGTTCTAGGAGTTCTGGGCTCAAGGACTCTTCCTTAGTTCCCGAGAGGTGTGGCAGGTGTGTGTGTGTGTGTGTGCACGCGCGTGCGAGCGTGCTCTGTGCCCACCACACACCAGGCCAAAACCAGCCAAGACGTGGCATGCAGGATGACCAGGACCCATGTTGGTGGCAGGGCACGCCTGTGAGGGGGCATGCCTCCCCTCTTCTCAGGCCCTTGGCTCACATGCCACTGCTGTGAGCCTCTGAGGGAGGGACTGAACCTCTCTGAGCCCATCCCTCCACTGTGAAATAAGGCTGAAGTAGGGCTTGCTCTCCAGGTGGCTCAAGGGTTCATTAAAGGAGCTCACATCCTGCTTGCCTACAGCCAGCACCAGAAAACAGAGCTGGCATTGCTTTTTCTGCAAATAAAACGAGATAAAGGATTGTAGAGGGCCCAGAACGCAGAGCAGGTGCTCAGCGTTTGTGATCCCTTGCTCCTACGCGCAAGCATGGCTGGGAGAAAGCTGCAAACATGAAAAGTGTTGGGGGCGAGGGGAGGGGCTGGCATGGCAGGAAATCTCCCAGAAAAGAACACATCTGAAAGCTAGAGATCCCTCTTCTTACGGGAGAGTTTTAGCAAGTCAGAAGAAAAAAGACTGCTGAAGACCACAGCACAGCAGAAAAATGGTAATGTTTGTGCTTGCATTCTGACCATTCATAGTGGGGATCTGGGAGGCCAAGGGCAGCAGCAGAGCCTGGAGCCAGAGACGAGGCTTGGGGACACCGGGCTGTGGGTCCCACTTCTAACCTCTCGGGGAGACAGCCCAAGTGTGAGGTGGCCCAGGTGTGGGTCACGGGGCCTGGCTGAGGAGACTTGCTCTCCTGTCTCTAGACTCTCACATTTATTCCTAGTCATTCCATATTAATTAAGGGGTCAAAACATCCTTAAGAGAAAGAGTTACTATCGCCTAAACTCACCACCTGTAAAAAGTGATGGGGAACAGAGACTGGGACAGGGTCCCCCTGCCCCGTCCCCACCGGCGTCCACACTCATGCAGCCCCGGCCCCCAGAACTGCTCTGGCTTCCTGGGCCTGATGGGAGCAGAGGAGGCCAGGACCTCGCAGAGCCCAGTGCCCACCGCGGAGCGGGGCTCGGGAAGAGGCAGTTCCTGCTGTCCCACTCCCTGGGCCCGCTCCAGCCAAGGCCACTGCCGTCCTCCTCCCCCTCTTCAGTTCACACCGCAGTCCTCCTCCCCCTCCTCCATCTGGGGAGGCTACGACTTCACCCACCTTACACCCCACAGACCAAGCGAAATTCCCGGAGGACTGTCATGTTGAGGGCTCCATACAGGTGGGACTTGAGAAAGTCTCAATCCAGGCCACTTTTCTTTTCCTTTAGGAAAGGGCCTGGGATCAGAAGGGTCCAGCGGACCCGGAGGGAGGAAAAGTATCCCCAGGAACATCTGCCAGGCTGATTAGCTTCTCCTCTTCCCTGATCCGGAAGCACCGAGCTCTGTGCAAGATAGGACAGCCGGGACGACCGCCTCGAAGCCGACGTCACGGTGACCGCGGAACCCTCCCCATCCTCAGAACTTCCCCAGCTGCCCGTCACAATGAGCCCAATGACTCCAAGCGGGGGAGGTGGCCAGGCAGCCAGCAGACAGCTCTGTCCCACTGGTCACTACCCAACAGAGATCCAATTCTGCTCTAATAAATCCCAGACCTGAGAAATTCTGCTGTGTTGTAATAACGAGGAAAAGAAGTAAAAGGCAAGAAGAATAAAAAAAAGAGAATGAAGCAAAGGAGGAGATGAAGCTCAGAGCAGTCAGGGAGTTTGAGCACCAAGATCAGAATGCTCCCTTCCTGTTTCATGTTTTTCCTGCTGAATCCGGATAATCTAAGAAGCCCCACATCTCCTGAAAATCCAAACCAAGCAGGGAGTTAGGTGAGAACCTCCTTCTGAATTCCCATCGCCTGCGGACACATCTTCTCACTGCCAACACCACACACGTTCACAGAAGCCCCCGATGGCCCAGGTGACCTTACATGACGCCGAGACAGGCTCTCGGAGATTTCTAGAAGGTTCTTCTTTAAAAAACAAAAAAAACAAAAAACCCCAAAAACCCAAAGACAAACATGCTAAGAGGCAAGGAGAATGGGGGTATTTGAAGGAAGATCCATGTTCAGGTTTAAGTGTTTCTAGGCAGAGAGCGGGGCTACACCGACCCTCCCCAAGAGATACATTTCCTGTACAGGGAGAATCCCACTTCCTGTGACGTCTCAGTTTCCAAACCTACACACGTCTTCTCTCTTCCTTCCACCGTATGTGACACGAATCCCCTGCATTCTGACCTTCAGTCATGTGGGTCTCCTGATTTTCTTTTTAAACGTTTATAAAAGGGTTCTTACTAAAGATCTTTGTCAGTTCCCATCGTTCCTGGTTTCCCATCCACGACTTTCTCGATCTTTCTTCTCCCTCTTGGCCGCGCTCCTCGTCTGTCAGGATCCCCTCACAGAAGGGACGCCAGTGTTAGATGAGAACTTCCATCATCTCTCCGTCAGGGAACTCGGGCTTGTGGGGCAGGCTGCTGCCGCGGCCTCTGTGGTCAGGGGACTTGCCGTGGCCCGGAGGGTTCTCTGCCAAGCAGAAGGGGACATCAGCAGCCTGTCCCGCAGAGCGGGCCTGACTGGCGCTCTCTCTCACGGAACCATGTCCAACCCCAGCGCCCAGCACATCGGCAGGGGGAGGCCGCAGAACCCGGCGCCCAGTGGGGAAGAGGGAAATCTCCCTTAGCCTGCTGCTCCCCCTGCCTGAGCATGTGCTGGCCCGCTCTCGGATAAATAAAATCTTTATTTTTTTTTAAGATTTTTTATTTTATTTATTTGACAGAGAGAGCACAAATGGGGAACGGCAGAGAGAGGGAGAAACAGACTCCCTGCTGAGCAGGGAGCCCGACGCAGGGCTTGATCCCAGGACCCCAGGATCACAACCTGAGCCGAAGGCAGATGCTTAGCTGACTGAGCCACCAGAGGTCCCAAACATAAAATCTTAAAAAAATATATATGAAGAAAGAATTTAATGTTCAAAAAATGATAATGCTGTGTTTCCTTGTCTATTTTGGAGGCTGAAACTTAAGCAGCGCCTTGGAGGAAATGGTTAATTTTTGCCCCAGAGAGCCCCGCCTCCTCCAGAGAACTTGAGAGGGCTATCCCCACAACTCAGACTAATCCAAAGGCACATCTGCTCTTTCCCCGGATGCTTCTGGACTCACGGCAAGCCCAGCGCACCAGGCTGTCTTCTCCTAAATATTTTAAAGCACCTCATCCATGCTAGCCTGAGGGGTGTGCCAGACATCTACCTGCCCTGCTTCCCCTTCGGTCGGGAGGGTACCCCCAACCTTGAATCCCTGAAGGGTAAACCCCTCGAAGGCAACATCTATATGCCCAGTGCCTCTGATGTGTAGGTGCCTAGCACTAGCTCCCAAACTCGCTGCGGCGGGGGGGGATCTCATTCCCTAACACCCTACAGCGAGTGATTCTCACCCCCCAGGAAAGGGTTTATTACAAAGCCTCCATTAAAAGGGAACCTTCAAGTTGTGCACTCTAAACGGCAATCAGAAGTCCCTACACGTAAAGAACAAAGTACATCAGAATAAGCATCATTATAAAGAACCCCATGGGAGCACCTGGGGGGCTCGGTTGGTTAAGAGGCTGCCTTCAGCTCAGGTCATGATCCCAGGACCGAGCCCCGCACTGGGCTCCCTGCTCAGAGGGGAGCCTGCTTCTCCCTCTGCCTGTCATTGCCCCCTGCTTGTGCTCTCTCTCTCTCTGACAAATAAGTAAAATTGTTAAAAACAAACAAACAAACAAACAAACAAAAAACCCATGAAGTGAGAGCTGGTTGGTGGTCCTGGTCCCCGCCCCTCCCCGCAGGTTCCAGAAAGGCTCCCGCCCCGGCCAGAGTTCTGTGGGTTTTTTCTGGGTGAAGGGAGGGAAGAAGCTCATACCTAGTTTCTCTGCAGTCCCTTTGGCCACTGGATGTTTCAGGATGGGGCTGTTGGAAGGGGTCATGCTCAGCCGGCCACGGTTGGGCAGGGAGGCCATGCTGGGCCAGAAGAGCTCGGCACTCTTGTCGGTCTGCGTGCTGCTGTCCCTGCTGCCCGTCTTCGCATGGGCACTGCCGGCCGGGGCAGGGGGTGTGTGGTCGTGCTGCTCCCTCCCCAGCAGCAATCCTGAGGACACAAGGACAGCTGTGTCAATGCCATTCTTGAAACAAACACAAAAATGTCATTTCCTCCTTGACGGAGGATGGCTTCATTCATTGGCTCATTTATCATGTGCCTTTATAAGAGGACAAGCACAGAGGGATTAAAAAAAAGAAAAAGGAAAGAAAGACCTAGTACCCTCCCTAAAACTCTGAGGGTATTTCTCTTCTTTTCCTCTTTTGGAGGAGAGAAGTTCTTAGTAAACTGGTAATGACGAATTATGATGAGAAGCAGGATAAAATCATGCCCAGGCAGTAAGAGCGGCCCCACAGCCCATGTCGGGGGAGGGGGCATTAGGGGCATTCCCGGCAGGCTTTCTGGAGATGGGGCTATCCTACGGCCCAGGGGGGCTAGCCTTGAGCAGTGTGTGTGCCCAAGAAATGCTGAAGGCTTCCTGGATGTGAGACATGGAGCTGGGGCCTTGGGAGCAGCCCAGAAGACCGTCCCACTCCTGCTCACGGAGGGCCTCCCGCAGGCCCAAGTTCAAAACCAAACATGCTTCCCAGTCAGGGAAACCCGGAGTTGTGCACATTATTCCTCAGAGCACATCCCCTGCAGCAGGGAGCCATGGCCCCCAGGAAGCAGGGAGCTGGCTGGCCTTCTGGGCAGGGTCATGTAGCTATCCTCCTCCTCCCCGCTGCACCAGGCGGGGGATGTGCTGGCCAGGAAAACGACGTTTGTATTTCTGCACAGTGACAAGGGCACGCACGCCGGAAAGCACCCCCACCCCAGGACGCCAGCCCCCAGAAAAGGCCATAGTAGGCACAATCTAGTATCTGTTCCTTAAGCAGCCAGCCATCCAGAGAGGATGCCGCCCCGGGCGCTCTCAAGCAGCCCATTCATAACACAACGCACGGCTGTTCGGTCGGCCCACAGCAGTGCCTGCCCGTGTGTAACGTGGGCATCCACTGTGTGGACATTGTTCAAGTGACCTTTGACTCCGTGGGCAAGGCCTGGGATTCCGTGGCTCTAGGGAGCTCCCAGGTGACGCTGGGGACCCTTGCACCGCACTGCGAGGAACGAGGGTCTCCGGCGAGGTGCTCACACACACCGGCTTCCTCTCTACGGCAAAACCCACCTCTGTCCATATCTTCTGTTTTACAGCAAAGGACCCCAGAACTCAGAGAAAAATGAACCTCTCAGAGCTAAGAAGTCTCAGAAACAGGGTTCAAGGCGTCTGTGCCCAGGTCCCAGTCCAGCCCGTGTTTCTGGACCTCAGGAGCCTACCTATCGAACCTCCATGGCCTGACAAGGGTGCTCTGGCGGAATGATGCCACCAGCCGGTCAGCCCTCTGGGGAGCCCTGGGCCATCGGGGACGGATATGCGGCCACCTCTACCTCCTTCCAGCGCCCAGGATGCAAGAGACGGCAGAAACAGTTTGGGAACTGTGAATGTGTGCCTCCGCTCAACCCGTCAGAGACTCCCCTTCCAGTTTTTTGTGACCTGTAGACAATCACAATCTTGAGGAGGAACACCAGTGTGGAGAACATAGCAACTCTTCCTGTGGGCCAGGTTCTAGGGTTCCCAGATTGCCTCAGACACCTGGGGCAGGGCTGCCTGGCTGGATGTCACAGACGGCCTCCGGCAGGGCGAGATCTGTCACGGCCTGAGCGCCCGGCTCATCCTCCCCCACACGGGCGTGAGCCCCTGCTCGTCCTCCCTCACACGGGCCTGAGCCCCTGCTCGTCCTCCC